>PVKZ01003403.1:0-135220 GCA_004027375.1 Macroglossus sobrinus
CTGTCTGTCTCTCTGTCTCTGTCTCTGTCTCTGTCTCTGTCTCTTTTTCTCTCTTTTCTCAATCCTCACTCTCCCTCTCGGGAACTGTTTGATCTTAGCTGGCGGGCTCCGGAGCACAAGGCCAAATCTCTGGAATCTGTGAATACATCACCTTACTTGGCAAAGGGACATGGCAGAGATAATTAAGGATCTCAAGATTCCCTAGATTACATTGGTGGGCTCAGTGTAATCACAGAGCTCTTTATAAGAGGAAGGCAAGAGGGTCAGAAGTTAGAAGACGGAGATGTGACAGTAAAGCAAAGAGAGTCAGGGAGACATTTAAGATACTGCTCCTGACTTTAATGATGGAAGAAGAGGCCACAAGCCAAGAAATGAAGGCAGCCTCTAGAAGCTGGAAGAGGCAAGGATATGGATTCTTCCCCAGAACCTCTGGAGGAACTATAGCCCTGTGGACATCTCGATTTCAGTCCAGTGAAATCCAGTTAGGCCTTCTGACTTCCAGAACTGTAAGATCTAAATTTACACTGTTTTAAGTCACTAAGTTTGTGGTAGTTATAGTGGTAATAGAAAACTCATACAGAAATGAAAATGGCTGAAGTTTAAAGTGTTAAAATGATGGGGTGGGAGGAGAATTGCCTGAGATAATGGGGGAGCAGAAGGGGACCAGGCACCAAAGTCATGTCGATGTGATCTGAATGTTTGAGTCCCCTCCCTGAATTCATACGTTGAAATCTTAACCCCCAAAGATGGTGGTGTTAGGAAGTAGGCCTCTGCGAGGTGCTTAGGTCATGAGGGTGGAGCCCCCATGAATAGGATTAATGTCCTTATAGAAGAGATCACACAGAGCTCCCTGGCTCCTTTCACCATGTGAGGACACAGTGAGAAGGCGTGAATCAGGAAGGGGGCCCTCACTAGAATGTGACAATGCTGGCATCTTGATATTAGACTTCTCCACCTCCAAACTGTGAGCAACACATTTCTGTTGTTTACTAACCACTTAGTCTGTGGTATTTTGTTATAGCAGATCAAATAGACTAAGACAGTGGGACTATGTTCTAGGGGCAAAGGATCCTGTTGGCGGTGGTGGCAGTGTAATGATCTGCTCTGTAGACTAGAATGCTTGTGCTGGCTGAGATGTGTTTGTGCATTACAGGGAAGATGACAACAGGAGGACCGATTAGGAGGCTGTAAGACCATCTAGGCAACAACAGATGGTTCCTTAGCGTGGTGGATGGAAGAGAGGGGTGTACAGGGCAGGAGATGGAGGAAAACAGATTTAAAATTTTTAGGAGTGAAATCAACAAAGTGTTTGCCAAAAAGTCTGCTTCTGTTGCTCAGCAGAGTGGCTGGCTTCAGTTGATGTAATCAACTGACTAATCGAATTACTTTGTGGGCCCTTCGTAAAAATACTTAAACAATTATTTAAAAACTGCATTGGTATGACTTATATAAGCTTCCTAGAGAAGTCAAATTGTAGCGACAGAAAGTAGAATGGTAGTTGCCAGGGGTGGAGGGTGGGGAGATTGGATAGTTAGTGTTTAATGGGGACAGAGTTTCAGTTTCAGTTTTGCAAGATGATGGTGGTGACAGCTGCACAACCACGTGAATGTGCTTAATGCCAATGAACTGTGCACCTAAAATGGTTATGATGGTCAGTTTTATGTTTGAAGTATCTTTTAATTTAAAAATGTTGAAAAAAACTGCATTGATACAAAGATCAGTCTAATCCAGGCTGACTTCATCATTTGAATAATTTCAATTTTAACATTTATAATATTTTACAATTAATTATATTGTATGACCTATAATATAATATAAAGTATTATATACAGTATAAATAATATATAATGTTACATTTTACATATTCATGTTTCTTCTAACTTTAAAAGAAATTAAAATGAAAACATTTGCTGGGGCCCGCTCTGACTGGTTGGTGCAGGAGTAGGCTCTGGGAAGGAAATGCATTTCAAAGACTGATGTACAACAGACTCAGACTCGCCTGGGAGGCTCATTATACATAGGCCCTGCTCCCTGGGATTTAGATTCTGAAGGTCTTGAGGGTGGTCTAGGAAGCTGCTTTGTTGACAAGCACTGTAGATATTCTCAGAAGGTTGGTACCTGGCCCATTCTTTGGAAACAGTGGCTGTCCCCATGTGGGGGCATCCACACTTTTTAAAGTCCAGACTTAACCTCTCACTTGCTGGGTGGTTTTTAAAATCTTGCCACTGCTCAGACCTATTTCTTCATCTCTCATGTGGGGATGATGGCACCCACCTTATGCTGTCATTAAGAGGCTCCCCCGGTGCCCACAACACAGCCTGGGGCAGCAGCTGAAATCTCAACTCTGAGGCAACTGAGGGGGTTGTACGAACGTTTTTGGGAAACATTGGGTAACTGAGGTTACAAATGAGCTGTGTCAGCAAGAATGAAGGTGGTAGGTTCAACCTAGAGCGTTAGGAATTGCATGCAAGGGGAGAATTTGCAACTCCATGACAGATTTCTGGGCAGGAAAGATAGACAAAGACACAGGTGAAGGGGCAATCTCCAGCCCCAGGAAAAACCTGCAAGAGGCTCAAACGTTAGCAGGGCGGTGGTGGCTCTGCCCTGAGAGGATTATGGACTGCACTCATGGGCTTCCTTTCTCTCTGGCTTTGACCAATGGGGAACACAGACCAATGTTGGAGGGTGAGGGTTAGAGGCATCCACTTGGCAACATTGCAAGGCTAGCTGCTTCTGACTACCTCATTGCTTCAGATTTACCAGGGACAAAGCTGGCTCCTCACAATGATTAACACCTTGATACTGTGCTGTCCCTACATCCTGCCTGTGCCTTTGCAAATACGGGCGATTCTCATTATTTGCGTTCATTATGTTCTATAAAGTTGCCCAAATATTCAACCATTGTTCCCAGGGGACATATAAGAGGTGGGTTCTCGTGAGCTCCTGATCACATTTGTGTCAACCGATCAATACATAATCTTGTTTTATGTGTGTTTTTGTTTAAAGATGGCTTAGTTGATATACATTGTTCAATAAAAAAAACACATAGGTATTAATGTGAGTCATTAATTTTAGAATCAAGGCCAACAGCACTATAACTCGTACCCAAATGAAGCTTATCTAACATACATATTTTCTCCATAAGGCACATCCCACCTTCTTGCCTAAGAAACACTAGACAGCACTTCAGTACAACACTTAGGGACTGTTTTAAACAGCAAAAACACCAATGAAAAGAACAAAAATACTAAAAATCATAGTACTAGACCTCAAAAAAATGCTGTTTTTAAAGTTATAATTGACATATGATATTATATTAGTTTCATGTATATGATATAGTTATTCAACTTTTATATTCCTTATAAAGTGATCACCATATAAGTCTAGTAACTGTCTGTCACCATACATAGTTATTTCAATATTATTGACTCTATTCCTTATGTTGTACATCGCATCTTCTTAACTTTATAACTGGAAATTTACATTTTTTAATCCTCTTCCCTTTATTTGCTCTTCCCCATCCCCCTCCCCTCTGGCAAACATTGGTATGTTCTCTGTATCTATGAATTTGTTTGTTTTGTTTATTCATTTTGTTATTTAGATTCTGCATATAAGTGAAATCATATGGTATTTGTCTTTCTCTGGCTTATTTTACTTAGTATAATATCCTCTAGGTCCATCTATGTTGTCACAAATGGCAAGATGTCATTCTTTTTTATGGCTGAGTAATATTTCACTCGGATACTTTTTGACAGGGACAGCTAAAACAAGAAGGCAGAGTGTCACATTGCTTGACCTCGGCTTATTTGAACATGTTGGGCCACTAAAATCTTTCACTGCAAATGAAAGCACCACAATATTGGTTTTGGGGATTACAAATAAATTTTAGTGAGTTAGGTAAATTTGTTGTCATCTCTTTCTTAAACTTCCTTCAAATTGCATGTGCTATCTGCTTCCTTTTGGTATCCTGATTGGTACAGGCAGGAAGTCTCTGAAGAACATTCCTGGAGAAGTCTGAGGCCCAGGGAGCTCTCAGGGATCCCCAGACTGTGAAGTCCCCTAGAGTTAAGGAAACTGGCTGTGGTGCCCAATGGTTGAATCAGAGATGGTTGGTTTGAACCCCTCAGCCCTTCTCCTTCTCAGCTCTGTGATCCTGGGCAGGCAGCTCCTATCTTCCTGTATATTCCTCTGTCAAATGGGCATACTGAGTCCATCTCCACTTGGTTGTTCTGGGGACCAGTGAAGATCCTGGTGAGCCCATGGTTGATACTTGCAGTATGGAGCAAGAGAGAGTGCAGACCAGATTCAGTCCTCAGTTGTCCCTCGCAGGCTCTGTGACCCTGGGAAAATGAGTTCACCTTCTTGAACTCTATTTCCTTCTTTGTAAAGTGCTGTTGGGGCTATGTTGTGTCCACATGACTGGTTGGCTTTGCCAAAAAGATAAAGCTATTCTTGGCATATTCATGGTCAGTTCCACGAGGTTAGGGACCACATCTGTTTTGTTTCTCACTGTATCCTCAGCACCAGTAGAGAACAGTTGCTTGGGAAATATTTGTGGTTTGAACAAACACCTCCTATTCTATGTATGCCACAACCTGGAATCTCCCCATGGAGAGCACATGATCATCATAGCTTGGAGTGAGGTGTTCTGTGATGGGAGAGTGTCCAAGAGGCTATGAGAACAGAGAGGAGAAACTGAGCTACGCCTGGATGGGTGGGTGTGTTCCAGTGGGCTTCCTATAGGGGGCCACGCTAGAGCTGCATCTAAAAGGACAATGTTGGCTGCACTTGATTTACTTGAGAGCAGGGGCCATGTCAAGCCTGATCACTGTTGCATTCTCAGTGCCTGGCACTTTCTTAGGGTCTCAAAAAAAAGTGAATGGAGGATGCTGTAAATTTTGAAGAAGCAATCCCTCCACCCCCTAGGTAAATGGAAAAAAGGGCAATGGGACTCAATTCTACCTTCCCACTTGAACTGCTTGGGGTCTCCGGAGAATAAATCTTCACTAGAGAGGACTACAGGGGAAGCTGCTGTGTGACATTGGGCATCTGCTTAACCTCACTGTGCCTCAACTGAGGCATAGTTTCCTCAACTGAGGTAGGTGCTGTAACTCTTCCTGTTTTACAGGTAGAGACGCTGAGGCCAGAGAGGGACAGTGACTTGCCCAAGGCCACACAGCTTTTTATTAGGGAGCTGGGATTTGAACCCCAAGTATCTGGCACCCAAATCCATCCTATTAACTTGCAGGATACATTGCCCATAATGTGTTGTAGGTTAAGTGGTCGATATACAATAGATGCCTAATAAGTGCAATTATTGTTATTTTTAATTATAATTTTCCTAGAGGGCGCTGGGAAGGAGGGTGGGTCAGGGGAGAGGGAGGACCACCAGACTGTGAATGCCTGTTCTGAGGGCCCAGCCTGGTTGCGCTGGATCGGCCAGCTGGGGCAAAGGGTTTTGTTTGCCACTTGCCGGCGGGGCGAGACTCGGCGTGCGGCGGCGTGCGCGGGTCCCAGTCGTTGACCAGGCCCTGCGCCTGCTGGTAGTACACATGCGGGTGCCGCTGGCGGAGGCGCAGGCGCACCACGTCGTAGTCCATGTCATGTCCGATCTTCTTGGAGCGGAGGCTGTGGGTGAGCTTCTTGCGCTCCGCAAGCAGATCCTCCAGGTTCTTTTCCAGATGCGACATGTGGCGCTGCATTTTGTCAGTGCTCTGGGGAGGAGGCGGGGCCATGCTGGGAGACTTGCGAGCAGGAGCTAGGGCGGGGCGGGGCGTGGTGGGCGGACACAATGGGCCAGACACAAGAGTGAAAGGAGCACAGCTGAAGAGGGGGCGGGCCTCGGATTGGGGGCACACTCTTGGGCCAGCTGTGTGTGCAGAAGGGACCCGTCTGGGCAGGAGCATAGCTAAGGAGGGGCGAGTCTCGCATAGGATTGGGGCGACACACCTGGGCCAGATGTGCTTGAAAAAGAACCGGCCCCGCGACAAGGCGGGGCTAAGGAAGGGAATGCACCTGCAGAGTGAGGGACGGGTGGACCTGGGATAAGGGAGAGCATCTGGGCGAAGTGTGCAAGAAGGAGCCTTCTCAGGGCGGGGCTGGGAGAGGAGTCCTGTCAAGAAGGAGTGGAGTGGAAAGAGGCGGACAGAGAGAGGTTGAGGGGACTTATTTGAGACAGATGTGGTTATTTGAGTGCCTCCTCCTGGGCGGCAGTTGAATGACTGACAAGCCTAGGTGAGGTGGTCTTACCTGGGCCAGGTGTGTTGGAGGACCGAGTCTTACCAGGGTGAGGAAGCGCCTAGAGGGGGCGGGGAGATGCGGAACTGGGACCGTGAGGGGCATACCTGGGCGAGGCGCTTGGCCTCAGGTAGTTGGGTGCCCACGTGTCTCTGATACATGCGAACCAGGGGTCTGTCCAGCTTCTCTCGAGTCTCCAGGTAATTTTTTGACAGAGGACCCTGGTGGAGTGAGGTGTGCGGAACAGTGAGGCCTATCCTAAGCGGACGCCCCTAGTCTCATCCCTGCAGACCCTTTCCCCAAACCATACCTTGATGAAACCGCGGGTGATATACATCTCATGATTGAATTTTGTGCACCGGTGGATAGTTCCTCTCATTAGTCCTAAGGTCATGTTCATTTTTTCCTGAGTGGGTTGAGCACAGGGAGATCACGCTGGTTTCCTGGCCCCTCTCCTGCGTCGCCCTTCTCTGGCCTCGGTACTCTCCCAACCTAGCCCTCAGCCACCACCTGTGAGAGTCTCCTGCTGTCCGCACCTTCAGCTCCGAGGTTTCGCGCATCTTTTGGGTCAGCGAAGCGCACACGCGATCGCTTATCTGCTGCTGTTGCTCCCGGATGCCCTCCTCGTTCTTTGCCATTTCTTGCAAGGTGTCCTTGGACTCCATCAACAGTCGCTTGGCTTCATACAGAGCTGTGGCGCACTCTGCGGGAGGGATGCGGTGGGGCGCTACTCCCTCCTTTCCCCCACTCTGGCTTTCTGCGTCCCCCTCTCTGTTTTCACGTGGTGGTGGGTAATGGGCGAAGGGGCTTTACTGAGGGACTGGGAGTAAATCCAGAGGGGCTGTTTGTGTGGTGAGTATGAGTAGCCTGCGGGAGTGACTGAGCGGTGTGGCAAGCAGGAGTGTGCAGGGGGAAGAACTAATCCAGAATATGGGCTTAGCTGGAGGCTGGTCTAGGGGATCAATTCCCCAGGGAAAGAGTGGGTGGACACCCACTGTAGTGGACTCCTTTCTGTGGACGCCTACCTGGGGTAAAAGTGCCCACAGGGTCTGGAGGAGGCATTTTCTGGCCCTGAATGTGCGTGGTGGGGAGGCTGGAGAGGTTCACCCAGGAATGGTGGCCAGCCTGCTCCAGAACCTTGTCCAGTGGCTGGTTCATTAAGTCCACAGCTTGGAGCCTCTCCTTACAGCAGAAGGCCAGAGTGTCCCTGCAGGAGGCCAGAGTCTGAGGGCAAGGAAGGAGAGAGAGGCAGAGGTGAAGGCAGAAAGTGAGTGGAAATGTTGTGGGGCGGGGGGTGGGGGGCTTCGGGGGGTGGGGAGGTAGCTGGGATTGATATTTCTGCTGGAGGCTGCGAAGCGTTTCTGCGTCCAAACCGACCCTTTCCAGTTCTTGTTGTGGCTCAAAAGAATGATTTCCAAATCGAAGCTCAGATACTCCATCCTCTCACCCTCTTTCCAGAAGCCTTCAGCAATAGGGGAGGAGGGGAGCAGTAGGGGCTAGTGGCAGCTTCCCTGTCCTGGATGTCAATTGCTTAAGTTCTGGGTTTGGCTTTGCCCTGGCACCCCAAAAAAGCCCCCCCCCCATGGATTTCCTCATTTCTAAAGTGGAGAGGTAGTACTGGCTATACCTATATCTCTGTCTTCCTGTGCCATCTCTTTCCTCCTCAACTTGCATTCATTGTTTATTTCTCCCAGTCCCTAGCCTCCAAGTTACCCTTCCTCTTCTCTAATCAGTATCAGGATTCCTCTTCAGTCCCCAGTGTCTCCCCACACCCTTATTAATTCTAAATATATCTATTCATCCTCAAAGAAGAAGAAAATCCTGCCATTTGTGACAACAAATGGACAAACCTGGAGGATACTACTCTAAGTGAAATAAGCCAGATGCAGAAAGACAAATACTACATGACTCACTTATATATGAAATCTAAAATAATCACAGTTATGAAAGCAGATGATAGGATGGTGGTTGCCAGGGGCTGGGTGGAGGGAGAAACGGAGAGTTGTTGGTCAAGGCATACAAAGTTGCAGTTATGCAAGATGACTAAGTTCTGGGGATCTAATGTACAGCAATATGATTATAGTTAACAATACTGTGTTTTATAATTGAAATTCACTAAGGGGGTGGATCTTAAGTGTTCTCATCACACAACACGTAACTATGTGAGGTGATGGATATGTGAATTACCTTAATTATGGTGATTATTTCATAATGTATACATATATCAAATAATCAGGTTGTACATTTTAAGTATATATATGTGTATATGTAATTTTAAATTGTTAAGTATATCTCACTAAACCTGAAAAAAGTTAAAGGCACCTCACCTACAAACACAGTCCTGCCATGGCTGGTCTGTGCCCCTCAATTTCCCCATCTCCAATAAAGGGACCAAAGCTTCTATTTTATAAGACTGCTTTAAGGAGCTAACTCAATGACTGCATAGGGCTTGGCACAGAGCGGGTGTTCACTATTATTCTGAGGTCCAACTCCATCCCTCAGAGGCCCAGTTTTTCCATTTTGCAAAGTAGAAATATGGCAAATGTCAGATCAGGTGGGTGGGCTGAGATGTTTGCTGTTGCTACTGTCCCCAAAGGTCAGAGCAATTGCCCATTAGGCAGCCAGGGGTCCCCCCCTTTATCCCCTTCACTGGGCTCCAGGTATTCCTGACCTTGAGCAAGGCCTCTGAGTTTTCCATGTCTTTCTCCATCTTCCTCTTCATCTTCTTTAACTCATCTTTCTCCCAGGTAAGCATACTGTCAGCTTTGTCAGGGACCTGAAGAGCAAAGAGACTCTCACACCCTCATGAGAGTTCTCCTTCCAGGGTGGTAGAGGGTTTGCCAACCTCATAAATCCTGGGTTTGGAGAATGGAGTTGGGGGTACTCTCACCCTGTGGGGCTCTCACTTTCTGAAAAGACTATCATTTCAGAAAGCTCACTTATCATCTGGAGAGTGGGGCTATGGCTCCTCCCTTTTACAGGGAGGAGTCCAGTAAGCTAGGATGAAGATGACCTCACCTTAGGGGGATGCTTCTCTAAGGCTGGAGGTTCCCCTTTTTTGGTGATAGTATTATCCTCAACTCCCTGACTAGAAGTGCAGGGATCTCATCATAGTAATGATAGGACTTGTCTTTTGGGGGACTTACTCTCTGGATTTGGGGGCTAGCACTAGGAATTCCATTGTAAGGTTCCATTCTTCTCTGGGAAGACTGGCATGTTCCTCTCTTGGGGGTAGAGGTCTAGGATTTCACTTTAGTGGGAAGGTTTCACCAGGACTGGGACTAGGGGTGTCACTCTTTCTCCTTGGCTAGGGGCTTAAATCTTGGGTTTGGGGCCTGAGGGTCTGAGGATATCACCCTATAGTCAGGATCTGTTTCTTCCACCCCACCCCCCATAAGGCCTGAAGCTGGAGGGGAGTCTTTTTTTTTCTCTTTTTCTTAAAAAAAAAAAAAACATTTTGAGGATGGTTCCATGGGTTGAAACCAGGACATCACCCAACTCTTCTCAACTGGGTATTTCACTGGATTTGGGCATTGACAGTCTTATGCCCACAGGAGGGTCTCACTCTGTGGGCCTGGGGGCTAGGTAGGTGGATTGCATGCCTGGGCTGGGGCTTGTGGGTTTCACTCTTGGGGAAGAATTTCATCTAGTTTGACTCTGAGGTCCCATCCTCTCTCCCTGGCTGGGGGACTGAGAAGGATACCCAATCTGGGGCAATGGGCCTGAGGATGTCACCCCCGTGGAGGGTTATCCCTCTCCACCTGGGGACTTGGGGACCAAGGAACCTCATCATGGGGGGTGTCCTTACTCACTGCAACTGGGGCTTGGGAGGGTTTTTTTCTCTATGGGGTGGATTTTTCCCAAACTAAACAAGGGCCTCAGTTTTGGCTACCTGGTTTGGGGGAGTGGTCTCACCTTCTCAGATATGGGCCGGTAGCCCCGAAGCTTGACGCTCTGCTGGTTAATCAGCAGGCCCTTTCGCACCTCACTGAGCCTGTGGTCTGTAGCCTCACGCTGGCGCTGCAGAAGCAGCAGCTGCCCATTGACTTGCTGCTGTGCACGGCACAGGCGAGCGGCGGTGAGGCGCGCCCCACGTGCGTGTGCGTGAACCAACTCTGCTGTCTGCATGGCGAGCGCATCGCGGGTCAAGGGCAGCGGCAGGCGCGCGTGCCAGACCGGTGGCTTCATCTTGCTCTTCCATAGTGTGACGCCTTCGCCAGGCGGCGGCTTCTCCACGGTGCCCCCGCCTTTGATCATTTCCACGTGGAAGCGCCATGGCTGGATGTAGGCAGCCCGGCAGAGATGACGCGCCATGTGCGGGTCCTGCACGCTGTCCTTAGGTTGCCACATGGTCACTGCCTCCTGCCCACAGCGCTGGGTCAACTGGTGCGCCTTCTGCATCTTGGCCCGGGCCGCCTCGCGCCATGCTGGAGCTCCTACGCGCATGTCCTGGCTGTGCTCAACTGGGGCTATCAATACCGGCATGGTTCGTGCTTGGTGCCCCAGCCTGGCCCAGATCCTCCACGAGGAGAGGAAGGGACCCTTGACCACACGCACCTCCTTCCTAGCCTGAAGAGTGAGTGAAACAGAGCGCCCGTCACCATGACAACATTGGCAAGAGTGCTGACAGAGTTCCAGAGGTGGGGGAGGGAAAAGGCGACAAGGAGACGTGTTAGTTGTAGTATTTACTTTGGAGTTCGGAAGAGGTGGCTTGGAATCATGGCTCCTTGAGAAAGCTGACCTCATTTAGCCTACCTCTCGCTGTTGCTTCTTAGTCTCCAGCAGTGGGCCTTCCTCCAGCTCTTATGATACACTAAGCTCTTTCCCAATTCAAAGCTTTGCATTTGCTATTCCTTCTGTGTGGCATACTGCCTTCCACATCTTCTCCATGGCTGGCTCCTTTTCAGTCTTCAGATCCCAGCTTAAATATCACCGTCTTAAAGGGGTCTTTCCTTAGTACTATATCTAAGCTCCGCTCTCTCCTATCATTCAGGATTTTTAGTGCAAGAAACAGAAAAAAATGACCTGACAACCACAGCCAAAAAAATGCTAAGACATGTGGTAGCTCTTGAGGATATCATGGCTACCACTGCAGAACTCTCAGCTGTGTCTGCTTCCCACTTTCTGCCCCCTGCCGCCGAAATGTCACTGCTACTACAGCAGCAACTAAGTCAGTTCTCCATGGTACTTGCTTCTTTGTCTTCTTAGTTCCATGGTACCTGCTTCTTTGTATCCTTAGTTCTCAGGGTCGAAGGTGACATCTAATTAACTAAGACTGTGTCACCTGGCTATGCTCTAGCTGCAAGGAAGTTGGGCAAGTGAGTCATGCCTGAACTTTCTATTTCCATGGCAGAAGAAAGACTGTTTCCCACTGAGACTCATATGATGGGGAATTCCTCCAACATAGGAAGCAGGGCAGAGTCTGGGGAAGAAGAAAGACAACTGCCCTCCATCCCTCCCCCATAATTCTTCATCATATCACCTTGTTCCCATCTGGCAGTGGCATCTTTACTTGGACATTTGGTAAGTGCCTCAAACCATGGTCAAGGTTCTGGAGCTGGACAACTTGGGTTAAAATTATAATTCTGACACTTGCCATTTGTATGATATTGAGAAAGTCACTTGATTTCTTTGTGCCTCTGTTTCCTCACCCATCAACTAGGATAATAGGATTGTGTCATGTACGAAATGAGTTAATATGAGTAAAGTGCTTACACAGTGGCTAACATGGAGTAAGCACTATGCAAGTGCTTACTTTTTATTTTTATTAACAGAATAGATGAATGAGCTTTTCTAATACCAGGAGATGCAAAGAGGGTTTCACAAAGAACCAGGGAGTTAGCTCACTTCTGTACTCAGCCATCAATCTTTTTTTTTGTTCATGTAGTGCTTCCATTTTCTCAACCAGATGATTTCACTGGCTTGTTTTGCTGCCTGGTGTCTGGAATACCTACATTGGGTAGTGTTTGTGCCGAACTATTTGTATTCTTGTGTCACACCTACATATGGCAGATTTAGTCCTGACCTTGGTCCTTGTGAAATTCATTGGGGCTGTGAGTGGAGGTTTGGTCTGTCTTATTTTGGCTTTTAATTAATTCAGCTTATGCATGCCAACACACTCCTAGTGTGTACTGCCATTGTCCCAGAATTGAAACTGGTGCACACTACTGCCTATTGCTCAGTCTGCACCTTCTCCTCATTTTCATCTCCCAACCCCAGTTTGACTGTATTAAATTCTAAAACTCACTTCTAGTTTCTGGCTTTGATGGCCCATTTTGAACATTTTTCTCTAGCCTGATACATACAGGTCTGAGGAATAGGTGAACCATCTTCTGCTCTGCTTTCAAAGCCTCCTGGTCACAACCTGGCTTGGCAGTTTCTATAGACTCGATGTTTGTGTTCCCTCCCTCCAATTCATATGTTAAAGCCTAACCCATAATATGATAGTATTTGGAGGTGGGGTCTTTGGGAGATGATTAGGTCACAAGAGTGGAAACCTCATGAGTGGGTTTCACACTTTTATAAAAGAGGTCCCAAAGAACTCCCTTGCCCCCTCTGCCCTGTGAAGACAGTGAGAAGACAGCGATCTATGAACCAGATGTGGGTCCTCGCCAGACAATAAGTATGCCAGCACCTTGATCTTGGACTTCCCAGCCTCTGGATCTCTGAGAATTCAGTTTCTGTTGTTTATAAGCCACCAGTCTGTGGTATTCTGTTATAGCAGCTAGAATAAACTAAAACAGCAGGTGCCTGGAAGGAACCACAGTAGTGTTGGGATTAACTCTCCATCCCTGAGAGATTTAATTACATGTGGCTGAACAGAAATGATGCTCCAAAAATGCTACAGAAACATTTACATACATAAGCCAAGGCTGGAAAAAATTTTCACTGCTCCTCAAACTCAAATACCTCTCTTAAGCTAACAAATGAGCCTGTTTTTATTCTATGAAAGTAATGTATGCACATTGTATAGCACATTGAAAAACATAATAAAGAGACTAAGAATTATCTGTAACTTTGTCACCAAGAGATATCCATCCTGAACATGTTTTGATTTCACTTTAGCCATTTTCCTATTCTCTCCTCCCCCATATATATATTTATAGTTATACACATCTCCCTTCTCCCAGTATACTGAAGCTCAAATATTCCTAACTCAGGCCAATGGGGAATAATATTTGTGAAATTAGCTCTCTGATTTTTATAATGAAGGTTGCTTTACAGAAATTCCTTTCTGCAGCCATCTTTGCTGCGACTACCTGTTCTTTATAATGAATGTTATAAAATGGGGGATAGAATTCTGCTCTTAGATTAAATAGAGTAAAATTGCAGGATATCTGAGGAAGGAAAAATCTTTTAAAACCTCTAGCTTTTCTTTTTTCTTTTTTTTCTTTGGTATTGCATGGTGATGCCCTTCACTCTAAAATTTTGACAGATAATTATCAGAGACCCCTTTTCAGGTTCCCTGATGTCTTCCCTTCTGGGGCACCAGGTCCTACTTTTAGTAGGTGCCCCTCTTTCTTTTGGAGATAATCACATCAATTGGTCTCTTGTTCCAGGGGGATATGACCTAGAATCAGTTTTGTCTTTGAGAAATGAGGTCGCTTTCCTAGGGGAGGTGTTGGGAGAGAGTGGGAAGCCCCAGGCTGGGAGAGGAGGTTCTTCCTGGCTTTTCCTGGTCACTTCTTGCAAAAGTAGTGACCCTGCATGTAGGTGAAAGATAAAGACTGGTCCATATGGCTCTAGTCCCCATCAGTCCCCTAAAATGGTTCATGCAAAGGTTATCCATGTCTTTCTGCAATTGACAAATTCCATATTTTCTTTTTTGTCCCATTCAACTTGCCCTCTGTGTAGAATCTGAAAATTTTGACCACTTGAAACTTGGATCTTCTCCCATGTAATTTTCACACTTCTCCCTTTTGCCTCTTGTCTTGATCCTTCGCTGGCTGGTTGTCTGCCACCTACCCCCTCAAATATAGTGTTCTTTAGGTGAGTTAGGCAGTCCTGGAGATGGCTCCCAGTGGTACCTTATTATGGTCTTCATGTCCTGTGTAATCCTTTCTCTTTTTGTGTGAGCTGGATTCACTTCTAGTCAATAGAATATGGCAAAAATTCTATTTTCCTTTCTCTTTCAGAAATATAAAGACCCACGTGACAAGGAATTGAGGGAGCTTCTGGCAATCAGCCAGAAAAGACCTGAGGTCCTCAGCTCAGTACCTGTGAGGAAATGGATCCTTCCAATAACCACACGAGTGAGCTTGGAAGCACATTCTTCCCAATTCCAGACTTCAGATAAGATAGCAGCTCTGGCTGATACCTTGTTTGCAGCCTGGTGAGAGACCCTGAAACAGAGGTCCGAGCTATGCCATGACCAGATTTTTCACCCACAGGAATCCATAGAATAAATACATATAGTTTTAAGCTATTAAGTTTTGTGATAGCTTGTTATGCAACAATAGCTAATTAATGCATTAGGTTTTTGTCTTCCATTCACTTCTCATCCCTTATCTTCTCTCTGGAAAAGCTCACCCATATTCGTAGATTTGGGCATCACTTGTTAGGTTAGGGAACACTGTATCATTAGCAGTCACTCTCTATCTCCTCTTCCCTCCAGCCTCTGGCAACCAATCACTAATCTGCTTTTTGCCTCAGATGAATTTACCTATTCTGAATACCTCATATTCATATAAATGCAGCCTGAATTTTGGAGGGACATACATGTATCCTGTCATCACTGACTCCTCTTCTCCCCTGAAATTCTGCCTGCAGTTTCAGACATTTCTTTTGAATATCAGGCCACTCTGGTAATATGAAAGGAAGTGTTTCAAAGAAGGGGGACCTGGCCTTTCTCTTCCCCTCCTCTGCTCCCTTTGGGGCCCTGGGAATGATGGGGAACCTGCCAGCTAATAATGAGACCCCCCTCTTCCTTAATGACTCTGGGGGCTATGGGGATGCCTCAGGCTAGCTCTGCCCTAATTAATTAATAGGGAGCGCTTCCCACAGAGGAATTAGCCTCGATTCCTCTATCTCAGGCTCCTCTTGGTTCAGTCCCTGCTCAGGCCCCACCCCACAGCTGGGGCAGTCATCTGGGACAACCTGGGGAAGCTCCATCTGGGCTGGCCTGCCCTCTTAATGCTAGGTCCAGAGCTGGAGCCACTGGTTGGAACAGACCTGGGGTGGGCTCAAACTCTGGCTTAACAAGTAGTCTGTGACTTAAACTCTTTGAGCCTCTTTTACATCTGTAAAAAGGAGCCAGTAGCACTTCCCTTATTGAAAGAATAAGAGAGAAACTCACAGGGCCAGGGAGAGGGTGAGAGTGGGGCACTCTCTTAGGGTATAAAACTGTAATTAAAATAAATAACATTGCAATATTATTATTGGAATATTAGCTTTGAGAGGTGATGGATATGTTTATGGCCTTGACGGTGGTAATGGTTTTGTGATGTATACTTATTTATAAATGTATCAAGTTGTGTAGATTAAATATGTTCAGCTTTTTACATGTCAATTATATCTCACTAAAATGGTTTAAAAATAAAAGAAATAAATCGTGTAATGAGATAGATAGCAACTCTGTTTATCTGCAATGTCCAAACAGTAAACTATCATATTCTTTTTCTCTTTTTTTTTATAATTTATTTTTCAATTACAGTTGAGTTTATTTTTTCTTTGAGTCATTATTTGGAGATATAGTTATCTTTTTCTCATTCAGAGGCAATAAAGATATTCTACTAGAAAAAAGATAAGTAATATTCTAACGTTAGTAATTTAAAAAATCCCACAAAATTCATGTTAAAATCCATGGTGAGCTAAATATTAAAATGTTAAAGACAGAACTCAATGAGCATTGAGCCAACTCATATGGTAGCCAGAAGCAAAAGAAAAACCAGAGATTCCTGATCCTGTCTTTTTTTGAAGTGTTGATATTTTGTTAATCATTTTTTTTGCATTCGTTTTGGATATTGAATAATGAAATGTGTTAATTCTTGGAAGATCTGTGTAATTCAGTGAACGGATATTTTTCAAATGACTAAGTGCATCATGTTTCAAAATCATCCATGGGTAAAGATGCACTCAATGGATTTTAATGTTAGTAGAGTACAAAAAGTTTCAGTTTCAGATCCCAAACTGTAACTTTCCTTTAGAACTAAAATGCGTTGAGTTTTGGTGTGGCCTCAAAGAATAGCCACAGTTACTTGAAAAGCTGGTTAAAATACGCTTCCCTTTTAAAATTAGCTGTTTGTGTGAGGTTGAATTTTCTTTATATACTTCAGCCAAAACAACACTTCATGACAGAGTCAATGCATATGATACATTCAATTCCTGTTATTCATCGTAGTTTTGTTCTGTAAAATTGCACAAATAATATATTATCAAATAAATCATTGCTCCTACGCAGATATATTGGGTGAGGTTGAGCCTCTGGGCACAACATTTTTGTCAACCAGTCATCAACCAATCAATATCTAACTTTGTTTATCTCATTGATTCATTGACATTGAATTCACAGCCAATGACACTTTAACTCATGCTTCAGAGCTTTTGTAACACACGTATTTTCTCCATGAGACACATCACAGCCTTCTTGTGCTAACAAACACTGCACAGCCCTTGGGCACCACGTCTGGGGGCCATTTTAAACAGAAAATCAACAAAAAGCAAAAAATGTGAAAAATGTGGCACCAAGTAGACTGTGAAAAGGACATCTCTTACAGTATGACAGCTGAAACAAGAAGGCAGAGCTTCACCCTGTTTGATCTCAACTGGGAACATATATGTCAGCCAGTTCAAATTTTGAATTGCTTTGAGCATGTCTAGTAATAGACATAAAAGCATTGATTTTGGGTTATAAATAAGTTTAAGGGAGTGGGTGAATTTACAAAAATGGAGTCTGAGAATTCCATTTTCTTTTTATTAAGCTAGATATCAAAGCAATTGGCAAAAGTGTGAAAATTGCCTCTCTTCTCACTAATTTTTTCTTGTTTCAGAAATTTTTTTAAATAAAAATATGCATTTTATGTTACAGGTAATGAGTTCATTCTTGTTCTGTTAAAAGGGATAACTAAATATTTAAAAACCTCCTCAGTTTTAATTTCTAATACAGTAAAGGTTAATAGGTATAACCTATCCAAATAAAAACTCTTTGGAGTCCTTCAGGGTCTTTTAAATTTAATTTAATTTAAATTAATTTTAAGTTTTTTTTTTTTACTGTGTACTCATCACTCAGCTTCGGCCATTTTTATTATATTGCCGATCTTATCTTATCTGAACTCTCACCCTTTCTCTTCGTCCTGAATTACTTTCATTATATCATCTCTCAAACTAAAATATGCTTGACATATAATTTAACATTAATTTCAGATGTACAACATAGTGATTTGACATTTATATATCTTGTAATATGATTGATCATCACAATGTCTAGTAACCATCTGTTACCGTGCAAAGTTATTACGATATTACTGACTATTTTCCTTGTGCTGTACATCACATCCCTGTGGTTTATTTATTTTATAACTGGAAGTTTGTACCACTTATTCCCCCTCACCTTTTTTCACCCATCCCCCCTCAATGATCTTTTTAATCAACAGACACAATTTCTTAGAACAGTTTTAGATGTACAGGAAAATCAAGAGGATAGTACAGGGAGTTCCCATATCCCCCAACCCAACAATTTCCCTTATTATTAATATCATCCATTAATACCATACATTTGTTATAACTAGTGAGCCAATATTGATACACTGTTATTAAAGTTCATGCTCTTGAGATTTCTTCAGTTTTCTCCTAATATCCTTTTTGTGTTCCAGGAACCCTGCCAGACCCCATATTATGTTAGTCATCATGTCTTCTTAGTCTCCTATGACAGTTTCTTAGACTTTCTTTTTTTTTTTTTTTTTTTTTGTGACTTGACAGTTTTGAGGAGCATTGGTCAGGTATATTGTAGGATGCCCCCTACTGGAATTTATCTGATTAAAAAATCATGATTAGATTCAGGTTGTGAATTTGGGGGTCCTATATAATTTTTAAGAGTGTAAAGGAGTTCCAGACCCAACAGTTTTAAAACTGCTGCTATTATATTTACTTATTATTTTGTGTGGAAGAGCAAGGGAGCTTTGTCTTCTTCTCTGCTCTGTCTCCAGACTCTAGGACAGTCTGGTGAACAGCAGAGGCACAAGAAATATTTGTGGAGCCAGTGACTACAAGAACCAGGAGCTCAGAGGCAGCCCTAGGCTCAGAGGAGGATGCAGAATCATCTGTGCACAGCTAGTGACTGAAGCAGAGCAAATGAGAGGCTTCAGGGCGGAGTTTCAGGTGCCAGGAGAACCTGACATGTAGAGCAGCGGTTCAGCCTTAGCTACACACTGAAATCACTTGGGGAGCTTTAAAATTTGCTGTGCTTGAGCTCCGAGCCCTGTGTCCAGGGGTGCTGATGTGATTGTCTGGGGTGCCACTCAGGCATGAGAATTTTAAAAAGTTCCCCTGGTGATTCTAAGGTATTGCTAAGTTTGAGAACCACTTAGCTAGGAGGTATTGTCAAGGAGGCAAGTTGGGCTGTATGTACAGAGTTGAATGGAAATTGGGGTGCTTTTCTCTGGCTCTCTCTTTGGGCAAGTTACTGAATCTCTCTGAGTGTCTGTCCCTTTATCTGCTAATGGGGTTAATGATATCTACTTTGTTGGGGTGTGTAGTTTAAATGTAAATAAAAAAGCCTACCTAGACTAGAAAGTTGCCATCAATTGTTCGGTAACATTAACAATAATAATAGCAAACGTATTGATTTTTTATCAGTCACGTGGCTCTGTGCTCACTTTTTAAAAATTGCAATTAGCTTTCAGGAGAGGCGGGAGATGTTGGAAGAGACAAGGCAGTAGCTTTGAGAAGAAAGCAGGATCAGCATTGCCCCATAAATTTGCTCCTAAAGACAGCGAAGAATAATATTAATTACAATAGTAACAGGAATTATTATTCTCCCAGTTGCACAGTACTTCACGCTGCATGGAACATTTATACACTCGTGTGCTTTAATTTTCTGTGGGGTCAGCAGAGTCATATCTGTTGTTTAGTTAAGGAGGCCAGGCTCAGAGAGGGAGAAGGGCTGGTCCAAGGGCATACAGCAACCAAGTGCACCGGAAGGAAGAAAAGCGTTCGAGGAGCCCACGCAGTGGCCGTCGCCACTGGGAAGCTATCTCACGCGCCTTCCCCAGGCCTCCGCTCACGATGTGGGTGCAGGTGCTGTGATGTTAGAGACTGGTCCCGAGGTCGCCAGGGATGCTCAAGCCTGGGAGGCGGCGGGAGGCTGGGGCTCCAAGGCGCGGCTCTGCGCTGGGGGCGGGTGCTGGATGTGGGAGAGGCCACCCACCCCGCCCACCCCAGGATCCCCCTCCTTCGGCAAACACGCGGTACCGCTTTTCCGGCGCTGCTGCAGAGTCTGGGCGCAGGGGAGGTGAGGGAGGGGGCATCCCGGAGGGGATCCCACCCCCTACCCTGGCCTCCCGGCACCCCAGCACCCACGTGAGCTCACGGCCCAAGCGGATCCCACCCGTTGCACAGCGCGTCCCGGCTTCGCGCCGGTGCCTCCACTGTCTGGTCCCCGCGTTAGCACTGCACGGTCCCTGGCAGGTCCCTGCTGCCTCAGCCCAGCGTTTCGCGGGGCTCCGGCTCCTGTATCTGGACGCAGGCCGAGGAGTGGGCAGGCCGTCCCCGCCGATCTGGACGCAAGTGAGTGGGGACCCCGTGGCCCCGCAAGCTCAGGGGCCCTGAGGCTCGGGGCAGTTGGGATCCCAGGTGGGTTTGGCCAACCCAATGGTCAGGTGGGTGGGGCGCCACCTGTGCCCTTGTTCCCATCCCTGAATGCTTTTTGTCTCAGCTCCTCCCTGCTCCTTAGAATCATTGGCATTGCTCATCTCCTGGTCTCCTTGGTGAGTTTCCTATGACGTTAGTTACCTATCCCAGGGTCTCTCTGCCGTCTCCCCTCGTCCGCATCCAGTTTCTTGATCTGTGGCCCCCATTCATGGGCAGGTTCTATCTCTGTGCCTGATGCCTTGACCCTTTCCAGGGCTTGGTCTCTTATGTATCAGAGGGTTTATTCTTCCAGCTCCGGACAGACCTGGCTGTGACTGAGACTATGATCACCACTGCAGGGGGGCTGGGTCCAAAGATGTGTGTGAGGTGGTAGTGATGTGCACGTGTGAGACAATTTGAGTTGGGTTCCCTTATCGAAGAGGTGTGTGGGGCTGAATATTTAAATGTGGTGATGAATTTGAATGTCTTAAGTTTTGTGCCCTGTGTCCCAAATTGTGTATGTGTGTGTGTGTCTACAAATTATTTGACTGTCACTGCCTCTATGGAGTTTCATTTACAAAGGGGAGTTGTGTAGGACTGCGAAAGTGTGTGTGGGGTTGTATGTCTAAAGAGGAGTGTAGGGTTGTGTGTCGGATGGTGTGCATGAATGTGGCAAGTGTGTGTGCATGTGTTTGTATGTGTAAGAATTGTATGACTGAGGCAGCATGAGTGCAATTGCATTTCTGAAGGTGTCTTAACAGTTCTCTCTGTGTGATTGTATGTCTGTGTGTGGCTGTGTGCCAGTTGCACACAAGAGATGCATGAGGTTGTGTGTCCGAGTGTGTGTGTGTGATGTGTGATGTTTGTGATTTCCAAACAGAATGTTGAGAAAATGGGCAGAAGGCAACCTCGTTTTGTCCGCGGAAGCTTGTTTCAGCTTCAGAACATAAGAGGCTTCCTTTCTTTCCCTTGGCTCTGAGGAGTCACCAGCAGGTGGGAGACCCATCCTTGAGCCCCTGCAGAGACTGGGGAAACTAGAAGGGCCATTTTCCAAACAGGAGACATAAGAAATAGGGTTAGCGAATGCCTACGACCAGGAGAGACTAGAAAAGACAGAACTCAGGGTAAGGGTGAAAGCCCCCAGGGATCCAAGAGAGATGAGGAAGGCCCAAGTAAAAGCCAGGATCCTGGGAAAACCATTTTAAGTCAAGCATTGCTTGATAAGTGATGCAAATAGTACTTAGAAAAATTGACAGGAAGACACCTTCCTGCTTCTGCAGTTTTCTCTGTTCTCAATCGTGTGTCTGTTGGGTTTCTGCTTTTTATCAACTACAGTTAGCATCTGTTTCGTGCTCACCAGGCGCTGTTCTAAACATCACCTGAATTGGGCCATCTAAGCCACACAGAAAGTGAAATGGGATCTGAAATAAGAGCTCAGGTATGCTCTTCTGTTAGGCCAGAGGTCAGCAAATTTTTCTTCAGTAAAAGGCCAGAGAGATTGTATTATGGCCCATATAATCTCTGTTCCAACAACTCAACTCAGCTATTATAGCACATAGACCATACATAAGCAATGACTGTGGCCATGTGCCAATAAAACTTTATTTACAACAACAAGCAGTGGGCCAGATTTGGCCCTCAGACTATAGTTTTTCCATACTTTTTGTAAGAAAGAGAAAGGAAAGAGACACAACTAGCTCTGGAGTTATGACTAGTTTAGATTTCAGCTGAACACTCCGTGGGGACCCAGGGCAGCTTTGAATTACCATTCAGTGATGGAAACATACCTCCTAGAGGAAAGGGATAAATTACGAATTTCCTGTGTTGTGCATGGTCCCATGACTGGGATTTTTCACAGCAAGGTGAGAAGCAGCATCAATGAATCCATTTGTAGCAGTACCTCAAGTGGGGTTTGGCATTGGGGACTGGGGACCTAGACCTGCAAAATTGAGGCACATGTCCCATCCCTTAGATACTGGGGGAGCAGAGGAGGTCAAGGAAGACAGTGACCTCAAAAAGTAGCTGCTCAGCCAGTGGCAGGAAAAAAGGGTCTAGGGACCTCACTGTTGGTAGAACTGAGACTTCCTACAGACTCTCAGACCTAATCTGGATAAATTCAGACAGTGTAGGTGGGGCTGGGGAGGGGATGGCGAGGAAGGGTTTCAGAAGCTGTTATCCCTCAGAGACAAACTGAGCAAGACCAAGTTCTTACTGGTGCAGCAATCTCAGGCAAACCAAATATGCACAGAGTTCTGCACAGGATACCATATTTACTCTTCCTTTGGCTTGGAGAGTTTTTTCTAACAGTGCAATGAATCTGGTGTATCAGTCAGGAAATAGCACACTCAAAACGGGGGGGTGGCGTAGATTGAAAAGAGTTTTGGTTAAGGACTATTTACAAAAGTCAGAGCAAGGTTAAGGGATACCAGTATGGTTGCTGTAGTCTCAGGGCAGTCACAGGGAGGGAGCAGGAGAGGAACCCAGATAGAGTGGTGGCTGTAACAGGATTGTGTCTGTTTTTTTTTTTTAATTGAAATATATTTGACATATAACTGTGTAAATTTAAGGTTTAACCCATGTTGTTTTGATACATTTATATATTGTAATATTGTATTGAGAGTTATCACCTCTAAGGAATCCAAGAACACCCTAAGGGAGAAACAACAGTCTCTTCAATGAATGGTGCTGGATAAAGCTGGATAAACACAGGCAGAACAATGAAATGGACCCCTATCTTACACTACTCACAAAAATTAACTCAAAATGGATCAAAGACTTAAATGAAATACTTGATACAATAGAACTCCAAGAAGAAAACGTAAAGAAACTCCTCAACATTGGTGTGGCAATGATTTATAGATATGACACTAAAAGCACAGACAACAAAACCAAAAATCAGGTGGGACTACAACAAACTTAAAAGCTTTTGCACAGCAAAAGAAAAATTAACAAAATGAAAAGACAACCTACAGAATGGGAGAACATTTTTGCAGACCATATATTGGATAATGGGTTTATATCCAAAATATATAAGAACTCATACAACTCAATACAAAAAATCCAAAATCTGATTAAAAATGGGCAGAAGAACTGAATACATTTTTTTTAAAGGAGATATCCAAATGGCCAACAGGAACATACGATTGTGTGATGGGAGCTGTGGCTTCAGGTAGAGGAACACAGCCAGTGCCAGGGTGTGGCAGGGGGACCTGGGAGAATCAATGTTCCATCTCCTCCCACCCTCTCCTGCTGCCTTCCATTGGCCAGACTGAAAGGGCAGCCAGTAGGAAAGGGAGGCTGGGCGATGCCATCTCTAATGGCCAGCCTTTTGCCTGGGGGTGAATCCAGAGAGATAACAGAATTCCCATTAGCCCTGGAATAGGATATGGGGCACTGCCACTTTTTTGCTGTGAGATCAGTATAGACAAGGCCACCTATACTTCAGGAATTGGAGGCCCAGGATCCAGGGCCCATGAAACTTTTAGGAAGCCATGAAAAGGTTTTCACTTCTTTTAAAATAGGAAGAAAGAATTAAACTTTCAGGTCAAGGAAAACGTTTTATTATAAAATATAAGGTGAAATTCACATAACAGAAAACTGACAATTTCTAAGTGGCATGTGGTGACATTTAGTTCACTTGCAATGTTGTACAACCATCAATCACCTTTATCTAGTTCCAAAATAATTTATTCATTTTTATACCAATGCCATTGTAAAATGTAATTTTAATTTTTTTTTAATGAAGGAAGGAGTCCATGAAGGTAAGACTTCCTCAGGCCCGTGAAATCACATTTCCAAGCTGCCCTACATATCTAAGGTGTTTAGCTGGGAAAAGGATGGCAGGTGTTTATTTTTACATGCATTTTATTTAATGTGTATTAAAATATAATTAGCATTTCAAGTAATGACTTAACTGTATCTAAAGACGTGACCTAATGTATCTAGTTTTCATTTTAGATACACTTATGTAGAAAAGTATATGGATATGGCCATATAAAGAGGAGATAAAAATGTCTGAAGTTGGGAAAACAGTGCCTGGCATCCCACAGAGACTCTGAACCTCACATTTCCTTTCAAAGACAGATCCTGAAGAGCCACTGGCATCAAGGATTGTTATAATTTCTTTACCACGGGGCTGGCCCCTCTTTTTGTTGTTCACCAGGGCACTCCCACGGAGCAGCTGCAATTATTGGGCACCTTCTGTTCGCCAGGCACTTGCTGCCATGGATTCTGTTGTTGAAAGCCCACTTGTTAGTACCTCCAGGCCAGACACCAAAATATGTTAATTTGGGAGGCTAGCCCCAAAGTGTCCTGTCTAGGGCTCTGCATGCAGTTGGTGCTCAGCAAAGGCTTGTTAGTTCGGGTTGTGAGCAGGGGCAGTCTCCAATTGCTTGTGATGATCTCACGAAATAAGGAGCGGGATGGAGTCAGAGAATAGCAAAAACACCTGTAATATTGTGGTCTCCTTCCCCTGCCTCTCCCAAGCCCTGAGCCACTTTGAGATCTTGACCCTTTTCTGCCAGGACCTGACCCTTGAACCCCAGGCAGTATTCTTAGTCATTCTAGCCAGGGCACAGTCCAGCAGAACGACATGGCTCCTCCCCTGCTGTCTGGATTCTCTCCGAGTTCCTCACAAACTCTCTTCACCCTTTCACCCACTCTTCAGCTTCTACCCACATCCACCCACTGTTTTGTCCTTCACCATGCCTGGGCCCTTCTGTCCCCCGCAGATAGACGATGAGCAGCCACGGCAACAGCCTGTTTCTGCGGGAGAGTGGCCAGCGGCTGGGCCGGGTGGGCTGGCTGCAGCGTTTGCAGGAGAGTTTGCAGCAGAGAGCTCTGCGCACACGCCTGCGCCTGCAGACCATGACCCGTGAGCATGTGCTGCGCTTCCTGCGCAGGAACGCCTTCATCCTGCTGACTGTCAGCGCTGTGGTCATCGGTGAGTGGGTTGGGAGGGCAAGACTTCAGGGAAAAGTCCTTGCATGCAAGTCTCTTCATTCCACTTATTTGCACTTGCACACATGCACATGTGCCCGCCCCCTCATTAAGGACACTCACACAGCTGGTGCACACTCATGTAAACAGCTGTGTGTGCACACAATGTCATATGTATATCCATGTGTACATACGTGCATATGAACACACTATACAAACACACTTTTTGTATGTGAACTTACACAAACATGAACACATTATTTTTACCAAATGCACAAAACTTACAGTTGCAAAGACATAAACAAATATACAGTTGCATACTTATACTAGAACTTACAAACATTCACACATACACATATATCCCCTGCACACACATCAGTACACTTAGGAGCTTACACACACACACACACACACACACACACACACACACACGTATGAAAACTACATACATATAAGTTACACCTCTACACACACATAGTAGAAACACGTGCATCTCATTTACAGGTCCATATATATAGGACAGATACGTGTGCACAAATAAGTATACACTGTCACATATGCATGTATATGTACACACAAATGTGTACAGACCTTTACACACAAATTTATACAATATCAGCACAGTAACACATAAATCCATACATTTCTACAATGTACACACATACACACATACAGTTATATGGAATGTTTCTCTTTTTCTCTCCTACCCACACACACTCTTTTTGGGATGCATGGCCCCTGCTTAGGGCTGAGTGACCAAAACTCCACTCCATGGACCTATTTTTGACCCTAGGGGTCAGTCTGGCCTTTGCCCTGCGCCCGTACCAGCTCACCTATCGCCAGATCAAGTACTTTTCTTTTCCTGGAGAGCTCCTCATGAGGATGTTGCAAATGCTGGTGCTGCCACTCATTGTCTCCAGCCTGGTCACAGGTGAGAGAGCCCAGGCCAATGTTGGCCTCTAGGACCCACCTCAGAGTCCAAGCTCAAACTTGGAGGCAAAACAATCCCAAGCATGGAACTACCTCCCCAGTTTAGAAACTCAAATATAGAGCATTCACCTAGCCCAGAGTTCTTGGCCAAAGCCCAGATCCCAATCACACTCAGGCTCCAGACCCCATATGACCTATACCACTTAACTCAGTAGCTTTCTTGTATTTTTCACTGGAGGTAAAATACCAGCCTATCAGGAGTTTAGTATCATCCAGAGGTGAAAGGAAGACTGTGGAGAAACAGCCAGGGAAGGCATCTGGGGCATGGCATGGATGGTCAGACATGGCATGGATGGTGTTACATGGATGAAGGTGTTTGAGATGGAAGTGACAGGATTGTAGTTGGGGGCTGGGATGGAGGCATAGAAGGACTGTGCAGGAGTCAGCAAACCTTTTCTGTAAAAGACCAGATAGTAAATATTTCCAGCTTTAAGGGCCATATGGTCTCTGTTTTAACTATTCTGCCATTGTAGCACAAAAGCAGGTGTAGGTTTATAGGTAAACGAATGGGCATGGTTGTGTTCCAATAAAACCTTAATTACAAAAACAAGCAGTGGGCCAGAATTGGCCCCTGGGTAGTTGGTTGTCAATCTCCAGATTTTGAGACTGGTATGAAGATAAAGGCATGAAAGAATGATTTCTTTGGTTAGATTTCCTGGATGGAGAGCCTGAGATGAGGATATTTGCACAAACAATTTATTGAGGCTAGACTTCAAGAGAAACTCATGAGGAAGTGAGGGGAGCAGGATAGAGCAAGGAAGAAACTAAGCAGAGACATGAGTTCAGCAGAAAACTGGCCTCTAGGCCTGATGCTGTGGGGAGCTCTGGAGCATGAGCCACACTGCAGAATTGTTCTTCCCAACTCTGATTCCATCAGAGTCAAAAAAGCTGGATATTTAAATCCCTGTACCAGTCAGTCATTGGCTGTAGGTCTCCTGTGGGACTTCTCTGGGTGAAGCAGCTGTTTTGTTGAGGGCAATTCTCAAGTGGAAGGGGGCAGAATGAACTGTTGGAAGCCAACACACTTAGCAGCTGAAAAGATAGGTGTATCAGCCTGGTAGAAGGCACCAGGGTATGAAAAGCATCTACTACAGACAGTGAATTCTGAGCTGGGTTGGAGGGAGGTGTCATCATAGGGTAGATAGTGGGATGAAGAGTGGAACAAAAGTGAGGTAGGTTACAGTGCAAAATAGAGGCGAATGGAGGGTGGGGTGGGGATTGGAAAGGTTGGCTTGGAGTAGAACAAAGCTTGGTAAAGCAGTGCTTGGGAAGAAGATGGGGTGGAAGATGTATATGGGAAACAGGTTTCGGGTTGAAGAATGGTGACGTGGGCCAGGGGATGGTGGTGTGGGTGTTGGGTGGGGTGTAGGAGAAAGCAAATGCTTGGTGGAATAGTTGTAAAGAGGATGGAGTGGATGGATGGGAGAGCAGGTGGGGTATAGATGGGGCTTCATGGGGCTGCACAACCTGTCATCCAGGTATGGCATCCCTGGATAACAAGGCAACAGGACGGATGGGGATGCGGGCAGCTGTGTACTACATGGTGACTACAGTCATTGCGGTCTTCATCGGCATCCTTATGGTCACCATTATCCATCCTGGGAAAGGCTCCAAGGAGGGACTGCACCGTGAGGGCCGGATTGAGACCATCCCTACAGCTGATGCCTTCATGGACCTGGTCAGGTGACGTCCTTTCTAATTTTGATGGGAATTCAGGCGCCACATACAACAGCATACTCAAGAACAGGCAAAGAGGACAGGTTGACCCAGCCTGGAATGCGCCATCCAAGTTTAGCCTAGTTTTATTGGTACCCATTTTTTACCTTGGAGCCTTGCACAAATCCTCTGAGAGCAGCTGACTCCTAGCATAGGATCTTTTGACCCTTAGCCCAGGGAGAGTATAGCTGCAGCATCTTGGAATGGACTCAGGACAGGTGGTGGTCAGTATTCCCAAGCTCCATTGGAAGGTGAGTGATTCTCTTAGGGCAGCAAGATTTTGCCAGCTAGAGTCAAGGTTAGCCATAGTTCTGCTCTAGCCACTGACTGCGGGGAGTTGGAGGAGTTAAGGAGTTGCCTGTACTTTTTTTTTCTACATCACTGGCACATGTGTGTGAATTGTACTCCCTTGGTGGCATAGGGTCCTATTAAAAGGCTCAAACAAACCTGAATTTGAGGTCCATCTGCACCCTTTGGCAGCTGGGTGGCTTTGGGTAATTTACATAAATTCTGTGTGTGTGTGTGTGTGTGTGTGTGTGTGTGTGTAAAAGGGGGGACATCAATAGCACTTGCTTCTAGAGTTATTGTAGTGTTTAAATCAGATCATATAGGTAGTACACTTAGCTTACTTAACCTGGACTAGAGTAAGTGTTCAAATGTTAGCTACCATTATTACTGTTGCTCTTGCTCTTATTGCTATTATCACCCTTGACACCTTTCCAATATCTAACTCCTTCATCTGATTTTTTCTGCAGAAATATGTTTCCGCCCAACCTTGTGGAGGCCTGCTTCAAACAGGTCAGGGGGAAGTACACAGTTTGATCAAGGAGGCTTGGAGGGTGGGTGGAGCTTGCAGCTGAGGGACTGGTCCAGAGGTGAGGGGAGGGAAGAAGGGCCTGATAGAGCAGTGGCCATTGACATGATCAAGGGAGGGTTAGAGAGAAGGATGTAGGCCAAGGATTTCCTGGAGATGGTACTAGGGGAGGAACCAAGGCTTCTGACTGTAGATGGTTGAGGAGACAGGCCCCCAAATCTTTCTGAGCATTGCTCAGGGGGCTTGTGAAAAATGCAGACTCTATATTCATTCTTTCATGCTTTCATTGTTCACTCACTCATTCATCTATTTATTCACTCATTCTTCTATGCATTGGTCAAAGCATTCATTCCCTCATTTAGATCTACTGCATAAGACTCTCCAGGGTGTGAGAACCAAGAACTGGTGTTTGAAAGACGTTTCTCCAGGTGATTCTGATGCATACACTGAATCGAGTTTGGCTCCAATCTCTCCATATTTCAGTTCAAGACGCAGTACAGCACTAGGTTGGTAACCAGGACCGTTGTGAGGACAGAGAATGGATCTGAGCAGAGCACCTCCATGCCTCTTCCATCTTCAATGGAGAATGGAACCAGCCTCCTGGAAAATGTTACACGGGCCTTGGGTACCCTGCAGGAGGTGCTGACCTTCGAGGAGACTGTGCCTGTGTCTGGTTCAGCCAATGGCATCAATGCCCTGGGCCTTGTGGTCTTCTCTGTGGCCTTTGGGCTGGTCATTGGTGGCATGAAACACAAGGGCCGAGTCCTGCGGGACTTCTTCGACAGCCTCAATGAGGCTATTATGAGGCTGGTGGGCATCATTATCTGGTGAGTGCTGGGCTGTGATAGGAAGATAGATGATGACACAAGGGAAGGATGGAGCCAGACCTGGGAAATCAGGCAGTGGGACAGCTGCTGATGGGGTCATTGGGACCATTTGGCCAAAGTCATTTATATATGTATTGGTTAATTCACATACTCACTCATTCACTCATTTGCTCGCTCATTCATTCATTTCTTTCTATAATGATTTATTCTCTCTTTTACTCTCCTATTCATCTATTCATTCACTCACTTATTCATTATACTTATTCTTCCATGCACTGTTCATTCACTCCCTTGTTCATATGCATTCATTAAATCTTCTATGGATTGACTGAATCATCCATTCACTCTTTTATTCATTTGTATTTGTTCTTCCATGCACTGGTTCATTTATTCTCTCATTCATTTATTCATTCCTCTATGCACTGGTTAATTTACTCAATTATACATTTACTCACTCAGAAATTTATTCATGAACTCATTCATGCATTAGTTAAACCATTGATTGATTTATTTGTTTAATCACCCAGTCATTTATTCATTAGGACCCATTCTTTGACCCACTTATTTATCTTTGCATTTGTTATTTACTTATTTAAATATTTCCTGTATTCATTCATCCATTTACTTAACACACACATTCACTTACTCACCCACTGGTTCATGTCTCATTTGCTCATTTTCTTACTCATTTATCCACTCATTAGTTATTCCTTAATTCATGCATTTCTTTATTTTTTAAATTCCTTCACACTTTCACTAATTTCTTCATTTATTTAATAGACATTTTCCCAGGCTGACTTGGTCTTGAACTCTGGAATACAGAGATGCCTCAAGTTCAGTCCTCATCCTCAAGGGTCTCACAAAGCTTTGGGGGAGACAGACACATACTAGGCTAATATAATACAAAGTGGAAAGTTCTGTAGTAAAGGGACATTAAAAAGTGTTGAGAACACAGTAAAGGGAGAAAATGAAGGAATATGAGTGAACTCTGCCTGGGAAGGTGAGGAGGGAGTTATGGAGTTCACCTATAGTTGAGTCTTGAGAAGTAAGTAGGAATCCACCCTATTAGCTGGGCCTTGAGAGGCGAGTAGGACAGAAAGAGGGGAGAAGCACTTTAAACAGTAGAAAGAGAACATGCAAAACTTGAAAGAACTTGAGTTGTTTGGAGAATGATGAGTTCAGGAGGGTGGGAGTATATTGTAACTTGGGAGTGGTGGTGGAAGATGTTAACAAGACTGTCTGGTTCCAAATTGGGGAAGACTTTGTACATCATTCCAAATAATATGAAAGTTGTGTAGGGGAATAGAGGCCAAGATAAGAGCTTGGAAAATCAGCTGAGGAGAAAGGAAGAGGGAGCTTATCAAGGATAAGCAAGAAGATTGACAAGGAGTATTGAAAGCTCAGTTGAACTGAGAGCTATGAGTTTATAATGGCATCACTGGCATGGTTGGGGAAACCATCCATACATGCCAGGTGGCTGAGTATAGGAAGAAAGAAGTCATGAGCAATTGATTCAGGGTTGAAGAATTTTGCAGAGAATGAGGTGGAAAGATGGAGGTGAGGGAGTTAGGAAAGGGGTTTACAGAGTAATCACAGAGGTAGATCTAGACTTGGAGATAAATTAACAACCATTGACTAGGGCTAACCCTGAGCCCAGCTTTGGGAACATAGATGTGGCTAGAGAAGTCCCCCACATCCTCACTTCCACAACCTTAGCTTGAGTCTCATCATTTCTCACCCAAACTATTGCACCAACTTCCTAAGAGGTCCCTACTTCCTCCAGTACATCCACATGACAGTGACTAAGTGTAGACTTCAGTTTCTAAAGAGAGGAATAATGGTGATTGGTGAATGATGGCACAAGACTAAGCAATGGACTGAATTGTGGGGAAAACAGATGAGTCTCTAATGAACATACTTCTGTCTCTACTCCCCTTTTCATTCACTGCTCCAGCCACACTGGTCTTCTCTCTGTTCCTCCAATACTCCCAGATCATGCTCATCACAGGGTCTTTGCATTGTGCCTACAATGCTTTCCCTCAGATATACATGATTCCTTCTCCTCATCCAGGCCTCAGTTTAACTGTCATCTTTTCAGAGAAGCCCTTTCTGACTCCTCACACTTAAGCAGCCACACTCAGTGATTCATTTTTGCAATTATTACCCCCCTGAAGTTTTTAATTACATATTTCTATGTTTGCTGCCTATTTATCCCATTAGAATGAAAGCACCATTAGGGCAAGGAGCATGTGACTGGAATATAGCAGGTGCTTAATAGATATTTGTTGAGTGAATGAATAAATAGATGATTTGATAAGACAGGTTGTTTGAGATGTCCATGGGAAATCTAGGTGAAATAGCTCAGGGCTGGTGAATGAATGAGAACATGCACTTATAGGAAAGAGAATATGGGCACAAACATTACAAATGTAGAACAAAGGTTGGGGACAGTGAATACAGGGAAGTTAGGGAGCCAGAGATAGTGATTGTTTGGGTAATGTCTAAGGAAAGAGTCCTGAAGACAATGATGATGGTGGGGAGGAACATGAATGGAGTGGATGAAGGAGAGACCTTATAAGATTTTATCTCCTGGACTCATAAGAGCTTTCCAGCTATTTAGGATGGTGCTGTATGTGAGCAGGAAGAGGAGGTGAAATATATTTGTGGGACTCAGCACCATTTGTTAATATGTAAGGAAGACTGGGGTAAAGTAGGGTGCTGTGTAGTGGGCACTGTCTGGCTCTAGGGTCTTATGTGGGCAAAGCCTTGGGGATGCCAGCTCTAGGTTCACAGAGAACATCATGAGGGAGCCCTGACAGGTATCTGGCTTGGCTCAGGTATGCACCTGTGGGTATCCTGTTCCTGATTGCTGGGAAGATCCTAGAGATGGAAGACATGGCTGTCCTGGGGGGTCAGCTGGGCATGTATACCCTGACCGTCATCGTGGGCTTGTTCTTACATGCTGGTGGTGTCCTGCCTCTCATCTACTTCCTCATCACCCACCGGAACCCCTTCCCCTTCATCGGGGGCATGCTGCAGGCCCTCATCACTGCCATGGGCACATCTTCCAGGTATGGCCTTGTCCCCCACCATGGATACCCTTCTAGGTTTATTGTCTTTCATTGGCTCTCCTAGGAGACCTGCCCTCCCCTTACTATGTAGAACCTCTTCTGAGTTGTTCAGTAATGTCAGGGGCTCCTGAAGGTCTCTAGGTGGCACACCTGAGCACTGATTTTTGTACTGGATGTCTCTCCTGATCCCTTTTTCTCCTTTCCTGGGCCTCTATTTCATATGGAGGAGAATCAACTGCCAATTTTATGGTTAGGATGAAGGTTCCAACATATATCATGTTCTCAGTCATTTTCTAGCTTAGAGGGTCTCTTCCTTTGAGATAATGTCTGGCAGCTCTCTTGGCTTTCTTCTCCTTTTTTGAGGGGTTAGGGTTTTAATAAAGAACTCTCTTTTCTTTCATCACTGCAATTTAAAACAATTTGAGAAGTATCACAAACACCAACCAGATGTAAGCAAAATATCATTTTTATTGCCCGTAACATTGATTGGAGAATGTGCCTTTTGATCTGAGGTCAAGTAGGATTGTTGCCACTGTACCCCATAATTAAACCCACCTGATCACCATAGGGCTGGACACCTAAAGGCTCTCTCTGTGGGTTCAGACTTATTATTGCATGACATAAAGCTGACCAGATAGAGCACATGTTTTATGGACAGGCTGACCCCAAATGAGATGTTCATTTCTCTGATGATACTCACCAGACAATTGAGTCTCCCTTCCTCTTCTGGGAAGTGGTGGGGAGAGGCACTGAGAGGGTTAGTAGCTGAGATAATTCTGGCCAAACACGGGGTCTTCTATTATATTCCTCTCTTAGCCCTGAAGGGTGAGAAGTCAGAAAACCTTTAGTCTTTTTCTTTCTGGGAGTGGATAGAGTGAAATAGTGGCATGAACTAGTCTAGTAATTAGCTATTGGCTTTAAGTGAGTCATGGCACCTTCAGCCTGGAGGACCCCATTGCTGTGTGCTCCCTGTGTTGTGAGGAGTTCCTCTTCCATGCAGTAATCAGCCTCTGAAATCTTAAACACCTGCCATCCACCCCTTGCTCTGACTCCTGCATGGCCTCACAGTGTTCTCAAGGGGAGCCCTCCTTTGGCCCATTTCTGCTCCAGCCCCACCCTACCATCCCCTGCTCTCAGCCCCTGGGGCTTTCTTCCCCAGCTCCGCGACACTGCCTATTACCTTCCGCTGCCTTGAGGAGGGCCTGGGTGTGGACCGCCGCATCACCAGGTTCGTGCTACCTGTGGGGGCCACTGTCAACATGGATGGCACCGCCCTCTATGAGGCCCTTGCTGCCATCTTCATTGCTCAGGTCAACAACTACGAGCTCAACCTGGGCCAGATCACAACTATCAGGTGAGATGGTCTTGGTTGGATCTGTCAGCAGGTGAAACCTAAGAAGTTGCTAGCTTGGCTAGGGGAGGAGGGAGCTTCAGCTCAGGGTCAAGGGAGACCTTGGATGTTGGAGGGTGGATGTGGACAGAGCCCAGTCACCTACATTGGGTGAGGCTTAAGGTGAGACTTTGCAACCTGAGGCTGTCAGGAGCTGGCAAAGTGTTCCAGTCAGATCTCCTCTCACATGCTATTGTGGAAGATCACTTTGTCTGGTATGTTCCAAAGTATGGTTGGTCCATCCAAATAACCTGAGGTTCTTGCTATAAATATGGATTCCTGGGTCCCATCACCCAGATGTTCCAATTTAGTCATAAAAATAACAGCAAACATTATCATCTTCAGGTCTTTGCTCCAATGTCACCTTTTCAGGAAATAAGTTCCTGAATACTCTATTTAAAATTTCATGTATGGACTTTCTTAGACTGAACTGTTTCCTCATAGCACCATATGTCTTAGTATATTTTATTCATCTTGCTTATTGCCTGCCTCCCCCACTAGCTCGTAAACTCCATTTAGGCTGAGATTTTCTTCTATTGGAATTTCTACTAGGTGTCTAGCATGTGGTAGATGCTCAATAAATATGAGTTGAAAGAGTTAACTTATTGAAGGCTCTGTAAATAGTCTTATGCAAAGTTCTTGTGTGCCCATTTGTTTGATCCTCACAAAACCCTCTGAGGTGGGTGAAATGATCACTAATATTTTAGAGAGGATGAAAAGGAAATCGAGGCAGATTAAGTCATTTTCCCAAGGTCACCTAGTGGGGAGAGGTGGGGCCAGGAGTCTGGTAACCTCAGAACACAGGGTGGGAGGAGGGATGGACGAATGGGAGGAAGGTACATGCATTCAAGGAAACTGGGCTAAGAACCAAAGGTATATGTGAGCAAGGGTTTGAGATTCTCTGGCCTAGGTGAAGGGTCTGAGTCAACAGACCCTTCCTTCTGTGAGCAACTCAGTTCTGCCTTTATGTGAGCAGGAAGCACTTGGAGCACTTGGGGCTGGGGTTCCTATTTTCTATTGCTTCTGAAACAGGTCTCACAAGTATTGAGTATTAGGGAATAGCTTCTTGTTCAATCAGTCAGCTAATATTTATTAATTATAATATTTATTAAATGTAATATTTATTAATATTAGCTGACTCAGTCTCAGGAGCTGGGGACATGGCTGTGAGCAACACACTCATGGTTCTGCACTGGGTCTATTTGGGAGTCAAATGACACAGCAGAATCAGGGTCGTGGGATGGTGCCATTGAGGATTTTCCTCATGACTTGGGCTCCTGGTAGTAAGGGCTCTGAATGAACTTCCAGCGAAGGCTGCCTGGGATGTGCTAGACACAGCTTTCCAAGGCTCTGTGCTCTTATGCAGGAATGTATTTTTTTTTGGAGGAAAAAGACAGACTCATTGTGACTCCTGTGCTGGTAGAGGCTCAAGGGCCAATTTCTTGACTGGTTGGGAATTCCTACTTTGGACCTGATCTGAACTTAATCTAATGAAGTTCAAGTTGGCTTCTTGAATCCAGCTGGAATTAGCTCATCCCATTAAGAGTGTGCTATGTGCCTTGCAGGGGCACCCACAGATCACTATCTATGCCAGGGCTGGCATTTAGGGGAAATAGTCTCTCTTACTAAGAATAGTGGTAATAATGACCCTTCTTGAAGCCCCATTCAGGAAGCACTGTGCTCTACCACTCACGATAACCCTACAAGGTAGGTACATGTCTTCTATTCTACAGATGAGAAAGTGGACACTCTGAGTTTATGTTTAAGGTTGTATGACTGATGATTGGAGTCTGCTTCACCCCAAAGCCCATTCTCTGTCCACCAACCCAGTGTTCGCTGTTTATTGTTTTGATAGAGACATTATCTGGGCTAGGTGTCCAGGGTGGCTCCATGTTCATGATTATAAAATTGGGAGGGGACTTCAGAGGCCACCAGGAAGAAAGATGCCAGCTTTAGATAACTAATGCTTTTTCTAGCAAGCTCAGTGGCTTTAGAATTTTTAGCACACCATGTCGGATGATCAGAGTTCATACAGTAGTCAAATCTAGCTTACTCTTGATCCAGTCTGACCTTCTTTTTGATGGTGGACCACCATCTTTTTTCATTTTTCATAGGTTTTACCTTTCAGTTTTCTAAAACCATGTATATTTTTTTATTTGTTTAGCATCGCAGACAATTTCTTCTTTTGGTTCTAAACTTGGCCCCTCTTCCAGAGTTTCATTCCTGGTAGCTGGACCCGGCAGTACATATCTACCTACTTTCAGTATATATGTGCATGCAATGAACTCAATCTCCTGGTTTATGGCTGCTGCCTGGGTTGATTCTTCTGCCCTCTTCCAGCCTGTGAGGCATCTTAGTTATATACCTGCTCTTACATCTATAAGATGAGTTGTAAAATGTCCCAACAAAGGATGAGAAGACCTGTCTGCATTGGCACTCAGCGAAAGTTGCTCTACATTTGCTTTTTTAAAAATTTTAATTTAAGATGTGCTGGGGAACTGACTCCTTCCCTTCTGTTGTGCCTTTTCTCACTGTCTTCCTCATTTCTCCCTTTTCTCTTCCTGCTTTTCCATGTTCTCTCTTCATTTGCAGTATCACAGCTACAGCAGCCAGTGTTGGGGCTGCTGGCATCCCCCAGGCAGGTCTGGTCACCATGGTCATTGTTCTCACATCGGTCGGTCTACCCACTGAAGACATCACACTGATCATAGCTGTGGACTGGTTCCTGTGAGTATCCTTCAGACCCTGCTTCTATCTCTTCTTGACACCCTGTTTTCCCTGTAGGACCCCCTAAACCCATGGGTCCAACAAAGACATAGAGTTCTAGAATTTTAGAGCAAAAGGGGAATCTTGGGGGAATACTTCAAACCATGGCCCATGAATCTCAAATTCCATACAATTAACCTTGGGAAGCAGGGAGGAGAGGAGACAAATGATAGAGGCTTTACCCATCAGCTGTAAAGGTCCCATTTTTACCTGTTTTATGTAGAAGTTACAAAAAGGTGATCTGTAAGACAGAGCTGGCTTACAAATATATATATTTTTAAAGTATCAACTTTAAACACAGGAGGTTTACATAAAATAAACCTGAACTTCATTCTATATGATGTTCAACTCACAACCCCTAATTTTCTATATTGGATGTTTACATTCTTAATGTAAGCATATTAGAGCTGGTCTATTCTGCATCTTTTAGGCAAGGAAACTGAGGACAGAGTGGGGGTGGGATGTGCCTGGTCAGGGATTGACTAGAATATGAACCCCCAAGTCTCAGACACAGATAACCCCCTCTACTACATCCATTGCACTGTAGTGCTTTTTAGGCCTTGGTTAATGGATGTTAATGTTTAACTCTTTCTTCCCTCCATTCCGCAGTGACCGACTTCGCACAATGACCAATGTGCTGGGGGACTCCATTGGAGCAGCCGTCATTGAGCATTTGTCTCAGCGGGAGCTGGAGCTGCAGGAAGCTGAGCTTACCCTCCCCAGCTTGGGGAAGCCCTACAAGTCGCTCATGGCACAAGAGAAGGGGACGTCCAGGGGACGGGGAGGCAACGAGAGTGCTATGTGAGGGTGCTGGGGAAGACCCACTGCCCAAATGACCATGCACTGAACATACATGTTCTGTCCAGCATGTTTGGGAGAAGTTGAGATAAAAGCAGGAATGAAAGGATGTCTACAGTCTTCTTTTCTCTCTGAGCCTAAGCTGCAAGCTTAAGGGATGTTTGTGAGCAAGGCAGGGTAGAAATGTTTTCTCTGGGGGTGGCAGGAAATTTCGGGTTCAACAAGGTAAGGGGTCATCTCATGTTCTTTATTTTCTCAAGGAGCAGTAGACTTGAAGGAGGTAAAGGAAAACCAGTATTTCTCATAATAAAACAATATTCATAGGCTCTGTGTTGGGGGAGCCCTCAAGATCAGCTTCAGGTTTGATGATTGGCTAGAAGGATTCATGGAACTCAGAAGTTGTGATTGCTCATATTTATGGTTTATTACAGTGAAAGGACACAGATTAAAATCAACAGAGGCAAGAGCTTCCAATGTTCCCTTTTGGTGGAATTGCAGGGATAGCATTTAATTTTCCCATCAACTATGCAGGACAACATATATGAAATATTGCTAGCCAAGGAGGCTTATCTAAGCCTCGGTGTCCAGGGTTTTTATTGGGGGCCTATTGTGTAGGCATGATGTGCCCACTGACCTTAATTACTCATTCTTCAGTACCCCCAGCATTGCCCAGGGTCCAAGGTGAATAAAATCACATGTTCACTATAAGTTACACTGTCAGCATAGACTACCTGGTATGGTTAAAGACCCCAAGTATACTAAGACACATTTATCAGGCAGGATATTCCAAGGATTCAGAGGTCACCTTCCAGGAACCAATTAAAGTCCACTTCTTTCTTTGGGATGTGCAGGTTTTGAGCACCCCTAACCCTCTGAGTTAACCTTTACTTCATACACCCTGTGGTTGGAAATAGAAGGAGCAGTTTCTAATGGGAATGAGTAGCTGGAACTCTTGACTCCTGAGACCAGTTGGCCCAGATACCCACATTCTAGTCTTGGAATTCTGTGTCTCCTTACTACACAGGGTGGACATTGGCTTCTTAGCACTCTTTTCCTGCCGTCTGTGAACCAGGTGAGACTTAAATGCAACCTTAATAAAAGCTTGGGGAAATCACAAATTAAGTAAACAGAGTAACATGATTCCAATTGTCATGGGTAAAACTCAAGTCTATGACCCTTTTGTCCAGGAAACATAACAAGTGTTTTTCTAAATCAGATTAAGATTTACTTGAGCACCTACCTCTCTTAAAAAAGGGAGGGAAATTCAAGCACAAGTATGTGCTTGGATTCTCCTCCCCCACACTTCTTATAATCTTAGAAGAACCATTGGGCATAAGCAATTTTGAGAACTTGGAAGGGCTTCAGAATTCTTTAACCTATTTGTGGTCACTATAGAAACATTTATGGTCAGAGACTAGAAATAGTCCATGCAAAGGCAAGAGCCACTTTTGTTTATTTTCAACAAAATCTCCAATCTGAGGTGCAAAAAAAATGAGAGATTTTATGCAGGTGAACAGTTTGCAAATCAAGGAAATGCAATGTCTGGTGTAAACCAAAAATGTGCTCTACTGAGTCAGAGGGGAGGCTGCCTTTTATCAAGAGAGGTCTTGCCTTGGTTGCTGATTGTTCCATTGATATGCAAATGAACAATCCAAATTTGCACAGTCTGCTTAGTCCAAATAGCATTATCCTAATATGTTGGCTTTGCATGTTCTGATTAGTCATTATGGATCTGCTCTGATTGATGATCAAGATTCAAATGACGATATAGCTGCTCAATTCTAAGATGGGGCAGGTCTCACCCCATTGCTTGGAAGATGATACCAGGAACTCTGCTATGGCAGGAGCATAGTGCAGGAGGCTGGCAGTTCAGTCTGTGGCTTTTTCCTGAAACGCAGTGTGTGAGAGGTCTCTGTCAGCAATGGGTGCTAGACTCTGGTTATGAATTTGTGCTCATTTAATCACAAGGAGTCATTGTCAGTTATATTCCTTTTGAGGTTCACATTATAAAATATCCTACTGCACATTTGACCATGGGAAACTTTGCCTGGGATACCAAACCAAAATTTCAGTCTCTGGCCTCACCCCACCCCATGGTGAGTGGTCTGTGTTCTCAGTGGGATCCTGTGGGAGCAGGGTATATTACTTTGCTGGGGCTGCCACAACAAAGTAGTACCACAGACTGGGTGGCTTAGACAACAAATTAATTTTCTTATAGTTTCGTATGGTAGAAATCTGAGATCAAGGTGTCTGGTATCTTCTGAGGCTTCTTTTCTTTGTTGGTAGATGTCTTTCTTCTCCCTGAGTCTTCACATGGTCAATTAATTTTTGTATATTGATTTTGTATTCTGCAACTTTACTGAATTTCACATAACTTCAGAAATCATCTCTGTAAATGAGTTTGCAGTGCAACACTTCCAAAATAGGTGCACATTCTATCACTTCTGAAAATATATTTTAAAAGCATGAGATTTTTTTTTTAATCTACACCATTACTGAAGATAACAGAAAATGCCAGGTTCTGTTCACAGAAATGACTTGTTATAAAGTGAAAAGGAAAACTCAAGATATAGCCTTAAGAAAAGCAGGAATAAAACATGAAAGACCTCCAAAAATTTTTGCTTTAAAACATATAAAATTTGGAAAATTAAAAATATTAGACAAAGGAAGACAGAATTTCTGGTCTTCAGTATTGTGTACCCAGCTATTCATGAGATCCCTGTAACTGCGTCATCCCTGACAATCACTGCTCTGATGAGGAGTGTTCCCAGGGCTCCCTTCATGTCCCTATTCCTCAGACTATAGATAAAGGGGTTCAGCATGGGGGTGATCATGGTGTACATCACTGAGGCCACCAGAGCTGTCCTAGAGGATGAAGTGGCTGCAGAACTGAGGTAGACCCCAAGGCCTATGCCATAAAACAAGGAGACCACTGATAGGTGAGACCCACAGGTGGAGAAGGCTTTATACTTGTCCCCAGCTGAGGAAATCCTTAGGATAGAGGAGAAAATCCGAGCATAAGAAAAGAGGATCCAAGAGAGAGGGAAAACACCTAGGACAATGGTCACAAAATATATTGCTGTATTATTGACAAGAGTGTCAGAACAGGCAAGTTTCAGGACTTCAGGAAGATCACAGAAAAAGTTTGAGATTTCCATGTTTGTGCAGAAAGATAGCCTCAAGACCATCAATGTCTCAAGCAGGGAGCCCATGACACTGATGCACCAGGACCCCAGGGCCAGCAGCCTACAGAGACAAGGGTTCATGATGACCATATAGTGCAGAGGGTGACAGATGGCCACAAACCGATCATAGGCCATTACGGTCAGGAGTAAGTTGTCTAGGTAGCCAAACATAATAAAAACATATATCTGGCTAAGGCAGCCTGCATAGGTGATAACTGTGCTCTGTGTCTGGAGGTTCACCAGCATTTTTGGGATGGTGGTGGAGGTGAAACAGATGCCAGTGAAGGACAGGTTGGATAGGAAGAAGTACATGGGTGTGTGGAGATGGGGGTCTGAGCTAATGGCCAGGATGATGAGCAGATTCCCAGAGAATGTAACCAGGTACATGGAGAGGAAGAGTGCAAAGAGAAGAGGCTGCAGTTCTGACTCCTCTGTGAATCCCAGGAGGAGAAAGTTTCTGACTCTTGTTTGGTTTCCTCTTTCCATGGGCTATTGGGTTTGCTCAGAAGGAGAAGAAAAATAACACAAAATTTACTACAAATAAGCAATCATTAGAATGATAAAAATATCCATAATCCAAACCCACAGAAATCATAAAGTCATTTATTTTAGGTAATGGTTGGCTGTCTTTGCTGACAACTTGTGGTTGCTGTTGCCACCTGGGAAAATGGTCTGTCTCTAGGTTCAGTGTTTCTCAGATTGTGGTCCCTGATCAGCATCATTTGGGAACCTATTAGCAAGACACATTTTTGGGCTCACTTTACCTACTAAATCAGATATTCTGAGCATGGAGCCAGTTCTCTGTGGTCTTCCAGGAACTCTGATGCACACACAAAGTTGAGTACTACTTATTGAGTAGTGGTCAACTGTATCCATAAGCAGTCATTCCTTTTCCAACATCCTTGAAGGTTGCTCTTACACTTTTTGTTCAGTACTTGTGGGAAAGGGGAATTCCTTAACTCTAGGTACACCTAACAATCAATGAAAGGTTCCTTAATTGTGCTTTAGTTTCTATATGTTAGATCTTCAGGACTTGGGTGTTATTTCTGCTAACAACAGCAACAACAACAACAACAACAAAATAACCAACATTATTATTATTCATCATTTACATTTCATTTATATTATCAATATTTCCAAGCAAAATAAAAGGTGAATTTTTAAAAATAATGTGCTGGTGTTCCTAAATACTGAGTTTGTCTTTTCTCATGAGTTCATCTTTTTTAGCTTTATTAAGGTATAATAGATTTATAAAAAAATTGAACCTATTTAATGTATATATCTTGATAACTTTAAACATATGCATACACCTATGATACCATCACCAGAATCACAGTTATAAACATAATCATCACCTCCAAAAATCCTTCTTTTCTTTATATGTATTTGTGGTAAGAATGCTTATGATCTGTTCTCTTATCATTTTAAAGTGCATAATACTACACTATGTTGCACAGCAGATCTTCAGAACTGATTTATCTTGCATAACAGAAATTTTATGCCATTGAGCAACAATTTCCCACTTACCCTCCCCGGGCCCCTGGCAATGACCATTTTATTCTTTGTTTCTATTAGTTTGAATATTAGTTAGATAACTCATATCAGTGCAATAATGCAATATTTATCCTTTTGTGTCAGGCTTATTTCACTAAGCATAGTGTCTTCCAGGTTCATCTATAGTGTTCCAAATGGCAAGATTTCTACCCAGTATTTTCATGTATTTTAGGTTTAATGTCATTAAAAATAATATTCATCTATAGTATATCTCTGACATTACTATTATATTAGGAAAGCTTTTTATTTTTCTGCATTTAAGGTATCATTTTTATTTTTTGGATTTTTAAAATTAATATTAGGATTTTTTCTCTAATATTCATCTACTTTCTCAAATAATATTAATTTACAACACATATTTAGGTTTTATTGCATTGGTATAAAATCTCAGAACACTTCAAATTTATGATAAGAGTTGGAAATCTTATTCTTTCTTTTATGGTAGTAATCCTAGAGTTTTGTGATTTAATACCATTTCATCATAATTTAGAATATATAATTTAAAAAATCAACTCAACTTGTATTTTTTATTCCTAGATGCCATAAAGGGTCTTTCAAAGATATAAATAATTGTTTAGAGGTTAACTATTTAGAAAAAATAATGTTAAATTATTTTTTATATTCCCAAATAAATTTCAATTGTTAAATGTGGAGCAAGAGACTACACAAACTATTAGGAAAAAATACACATAAATATATAGGTAATATAATTGTACATAAATATATATAATCTTTGAAAGTAGGAGTTTCTCTGAATAAAAAGACTTTGGTAAAAATATGAGACAAAAGGATAAATAATTAGACCATAAATTAAAAAATTCTGAATGAGCAAATGTGCCTTCCAGAAAGTTAAAATGAAAATATTATCTATTTGACTGATAAAACTTAATATTTTTATAGAGCACTATAAATCATAGAAAGATTAATGCATTAACTAAGAAAAAGACATAAGATATTAACAAGTCATAAAATGAAACATAATAAGAGGAGATATTTGAGAAAAATTTCATTCTTACTGTTAACTATGAGGGTGAAATTAAAATAAGATGCCTTTGTCACTGAGAAAATTAAGAAGCCCTTTAAAAAAGATTAAAAATGCAAATTCATTATGTAGAAAGAGAAAAAAACACTTAAGACACTGCTATAAAAGGATATTTGGTCTGCTTTCTTGGGCTGGAGAAATTAAATAAGCGTACAAATTTTTTATATTTAAATACATATTTATACAACCCCAAGGAAAATTGATCTTCAAAAATTATATCAAGATGTGGACAGAGATAACCTTTGAGTGGTAACATGAATCTTGATTTTTAGATTTCTTCTCTTATATTGTTGAAAAGTGTAAATAAACACACATGCAGTTTATTCTCAAGAAACAAACACTTTAAAATTTGAAGATTTTGTTAATAAAACTTTCATAAAACATAGGTAAAGCAGAGAATAAAGATAAAAGCAGAGTTAATGAGTTGAAAAGAAGAAAAAATTAAAACTAAAAAATAAATTTTACAACTAATTCTTTGGAAAAAACACAAAATTAGGCAGAAATCTAATGAAAAAGATAAAAAGAGAAAGAACAGAAATGCCTAAAATTAGGAATGAGAAAATGAACACAGAGGCAAGGAAATGCTTAAATTTGTTGGGTAATGTTAGTTATAACTCCATGTTAAAAATGTGAAAATCTCTAAGAAATAAATTTATTCATGAGAAAATAGGTGTTCAAAGTTAATTCAAGATGGAGAATAATAGATTGATAATTAAAGAAAGAATTAAATAAACATTAAAACTTACCACTAAAAATGCTCAGGTGGGACATTTCATCCTTACTGTTAACTATGAGGGTTAACTACTGAGAAAATTAAGAAGCCCTTTAAAAAAGATTGAAAATGAAAATCCATTATTTGTATATAAGTATAAAAGAAGAAAAGATAGTCTACCATCATTAATGGTATTCAACCCTTGGGAAGTTCTAACCCAATCAATGCAATGCAAGAAAAAAAAGATATAAGAGGTCTAAGTATTGAAAAGTCAACTCTTCATTGTTTGAAGATGATGTCTTGGCTGTAGATAATGAATTGGCAGTTGAAAACCTCTTTTAACTGTGTATGATTTTAGTAAGGCAGTTAATATAAACAAATAAGAAAACCAGTAGTCCTTTTTAAGTGGCATTCAATGGCATATAGTATTTTTAGAATGCTTTGCAACCATTGCTTCCGTCTAGTCCCAAAACATTTTCCTCACTGTGAGAACTCTGTATATTTTTGTAACTTTTCTTTAAATATAAAGATATTAAAAAAATTAACAAAAATGAGAAAACCAGCCATGTTCATATGTCTAGTTAAATATCTTAGAAAATAGATTACAATTATTTGCATATTAACAAAAATATAAATATCCTGGAAAGGGACTGGAAACTTATAAATACACAAAAATGAAAGTAATAAATTTACTAAATTAGCTAAAATTTATTGAGGATCTCCAAATGTTGAGCACTTGTGCTATATTTTATATGCTTTGGCTCATTTTATTATCACTATTTTTTTATTTGATAATGGATATGTGTTTACAGTAATGCAATGATGAATATTAATATTTATAGGTGCTCACTAGTTGATAGAGACAATGAAAAAACTTCCAATGCTTTATTGCCTGTAATTTAATCCTCCTATCAACCTTATGAAGTGGATATTCTCATTATCCTCAGTTTACAAATGTGGAAACTGAGACACAGAAACATTAAGTAACTTAAAAATCACAAGAAGTATGAACTTGTAAGTGCTAACTACTGGAATCTCAGGGAATGTTTCTTGTTTGAATGAATGAATGAATAAATAAATAAATAAATAATATTTTATAGATAAAAAATATAGGAGCATATTTGCTAGAGGAGAATAAAGGCACTTATAGTGGCACCTGAAAAATGGCTAAAATGGTTGGATATGAAACTCTTGAGAGTTTTAGGGGGCCGAGAGAAGGTCAATTTCTATTCAGAAGGTAAGGAATCCTTAGAATTGTGTTCCAGAAGAGTGAAAAAGAAAGCCAAGAGGAAGAGAAATTGAGAGACACAGGAATTGGAATGTGTAGAATGTCTTAAGTAAATTGACTCTTACCATTGTGTTATCTTCATTTGTACAACTAAAGTTTATCCTTTGAGAGTTCTGCCTACCTATTTTCCACAGAAGGTACTCTGATGGCCTTGCTGAACTCTAGTTTTTTGGGTTCTTTTTTTCCTGGGTGATGGATATTCAACTCAGCTGCATGGAAGGGCAGGGAGGTGGTATCAGGCATCTGTGCTCCGAAAAGGCACAGTTGACCTCTGTCCTTCCTGGGACAAGTTGAGTTGTAAGTGAGATAAAGAAAGAGACATATTTACTGTTTCTGGGGCTTCAGAGGTTGAAGTCTCATGAATCCTCATTACATTAATTGTCCCATGGTTACTCTATTCTCTGAGCAATTTGGTTCCCATTAGTGAAGAAGCCAAGATAGAAAGAAACTTGTTTTCTGCTAGTTTTGTACCCTTGGGAGCATTTTGAATGCCAGCTGTGTATTCCCTCCCTTTCACAACTTAGTCAGGGTATTCTTTTCTCCATGGGTCTGACCTTCGTTGTCCTTTCCATGAGAATTTCCTCAAGATCTGAGATGAATTTGTCATCAGTGGAGTGAGCAGGCACATTTTTCGAGACCATGTGAGTCCCAGGCACTTTGACTTTGTGTTGTGACTAGGGTTCTGAACCACACTAAACTTCCAACAGAACCGCTCTAATGACTTTGCCACAATTTCTATTTTTACTATTGAAGATGCCATCTAGAGAAAGTTATGTAATGAGAAAGGTATGTAATGAGAGAATTATGGTAAGAGGTGGATCAGCTGATAAGCAAGAATCTGTACAGGCAAGAATCTATGGATATCTACAGCTTTTCAAGATTAGAACAAGTCTATTTGCCTCAGTATTTTAGTCCAAATACAGACCATCTTTATCAATTCACAAGGGACTTATTTTTGTGGTTTAAGCCAACATTATTAAAACATTTCCAAAAAATAAGAACAGTGTAATACTTTGGGCATCTCCTTTGAGTGACTATTTTCAGCTTAAAGGGGTAATTAGTAGGATGACACATTTTCTACCACAAGGGCAGACCTACTGTGGGGTCTACTACACTCCTATTATTATATCAAATAATATACTATCTTTCTGATAAATGCTTTATTACTGGATTAATCTCCTACTTCTCCTCCCCCCAGGACTACCATTCCTAGATCACACTTGGTGGGAAGGTATCAGTCTCTACTACAGTATGCTCTAAGGAAACCACCCTGTGAAAGCCCTTTTTGGATCTAAAAATTATTAAAGACACTGCTCATGGCAACATGCAATGACTTCTGTATGAGCTTGATGTGGCTATGTATCTTTATTGTCCATTCAGCATTTGAATATTTGAAGTGTGTTTATTTTTATCAATGTCATAAATCCTGGGATTGATTCAGTCTCCCTGCCTTCTTATGGCTGTTATGAAAAAGAGTCAGGTCTGGGATTCCACTTCAGCATTTGCTCAGGGATTTATGTCCCACTATTATCACAAGTAAAAATGTTTAGGGGAAGAGAGGTAGATGAATTTGAGTGGATAGGCAGGAGCATTTCATGAAAAGCCTTCTAGGCCACTAGGAAGTCCATGACTTTTACTGACTGCAGTTCCCCCTTATCCAAGGTAGATATTTTTGAGACACCCAATGGATGCCTGAAACCATGGATAGTATTAAACTCTCTATATATGATTTTTTTCCCAATACATATATACCTATGATAAAGTTTAATCCATAAATTAGGCACAGTAAGAGATTAATAACAATAACTAATAATATAAAAATATACTGTAATAAAAGTTAGTGAATATGGCATTATTAAGTAAAATAAGGGTTACTTGAACACAAACACTGTATTACCACAACTGTCAATCTGATGATTTAGATGACTAAGTGACTAATGGGCTGGGAGTGTCTACAGCCTAGAGATACTAGACAAAGCGATGATTCACATCTGGGGTTGGATGGAGCAGGACAGCAGGAGATTTCATCATGCTTCTCAGAACGGCTTGAGATTTAAAGCTTATTAACTGTTTATTCCTAGAATTTTCTATTTAATATTTTCAGATCACAGTTGACTGTGGGAAACTGAAACTGATGAAAATGAAACAGCAGATAAGTGCGACTACTGTATTGATAACTACTGTATTTGTAGTCATACATTTACAGTGATCCTCATCAGTGGGGGTGTGCATTTTTCTTCAACCACTTTGAATGTCACAGGGAATGGGAGTAAATAAATTTCTGAAAATAGATATACATCCTTGGAAATCTTTGTCTTCTCCAATTTGGCTTCCACCTTTAATACCACACAAACCTGTACCTGTTCATGTCACTAATGATCTACAAATAGCCAATCCCATGGGTACTTATTTAAATAATCTGAAATTTGACATTCGAATGGTTCTTTCTCTTTTGTTCCTTTGACTTCCATGTTCCCATTCACTCTCTTCCCTTATTCTGATCTTTTTCTCTCGTACATTCTCACTAATTAATGTTAAATGTGTGTCATGTGGCTTCTACACACACACACACACACACACACACACACACACACACACACACACACACCATGGGCTGCAGGTGATCCAAGGCATGGGAAATGTATTCTGTGCTCATCAGTCACACATGGAGTGTTAAGTTCATTCTCAGTTCCACAATTTAGAAACAACATGACAAAGCAAAGTGAATATGGAGGGCATGACTGGATCAGCAAACTGTAGCTAAAGGAGCTCTTCCCATGTTTTAGGGATCAGAGCAGACTAATTGGGTGGAGATAGAAACAGAGCTGTCATCTAATAAGTGACATGTTTATGCATTCATCAGCCATGAAAAGAAATGAAGCACTGACACATGCTACAACATGGATGAAGTGACAACATCATGCTGAGTGAAAGAAACCAGACACAAAAGGTCATGTATTGCATGGCTGCATTTATATGTAATATCAAGAACAGGCAAATCATAGAGATAGAAAGCAGATTAGTAGGTTCCAGGGACTGAGGGGAAAAGAAAATCGGGAGTGACTGTTAATGGTCATGAGGTCTTCGGGCTGATAAAAATGTTCTGGAACTATTGTGGTGATAGTTACACAATATTGTGAGTTTATTTAATGCTATTAATTATATACTTTAAATTGATTAAAATAGTAAATTGTATGCTGTGTGTATTTTACCACCATAAAAAAATGTCTGGGCCCTCTGGATGTCAGCTCACTGCCACATGACAATAATGATAGTAATAGCAAGTAGAAAAATGTGAGTCATTGAACTGCAGCCTGAATTGATCACTATTGGTAGTGGTAGCACTCATGGGGCTTCTCACAGCAGCCTTGGCCAATGTCTGGGCTAATTAACCTCTGGTTTGGACCAACTCTGTGGTTTACTCTTACTAATTCAGTCCCATTTTAGTCCTTTTCAATCCTTCAGAACCTTCCTCATTGCAGTGAGTCCTCAAGCTGTCCCTCGACATGGGCTGTTTACAGCAGACACTGGGTGGCACCATCTGACCTCTCACCCTAGAGGCCAGTATGCTCAGCTCCATCTTCTATGTTTCTCTTTGGGTCATTGAGAACCTAGCAACTCTTCTATGTTACACAGGAACCCTATATGAGCCAAAGAGGCTGAGATTGAAAGCAAGGGTCCTCAGGTTCATCATGCTGCAACAGCAGCCCTATTTAATCAGGGCCATACTATGTGACCATAATACCCAAGAGCCTCCAAAGAGTTGAGATGAGACACATGAGCCCCATTTATTTTTTCCAGCCTTTAGCTCACTCCTCTTAAGATTTTTCATATGTTTTCTTCCTCCTGTGGTTCTCTAGGAGAGGTGATTTGAACCCCCATGGAGCCTTGGGTCATATCTGAAAACATTTTTAACTGTTGTAACTGGCTGGCGATGTTACTGGCATCCAGCGTTTAGAGGCCAGGGATACTGCTAAACATCCTACAATACACAGGATAGTATCCCCTCCCTCAGAAAAGAAATGATCCAGACCCAAATATCAATAGTGCCAAGGATGTGAAGTTCTGCTTTAAACCATCTTTCTTTCTTCTTGGGGGCACTGAGCTTTATGACTTAGCTATAGTGCACAGGAAGAGAAACTGGCTTAATAACATGGGGCTGAAAAACTGGAGCTTATAAACAAATTACCCCTCTTATGTTATAGCTTATATTTACTTAGAACTCTCCACTTGCATTCCCTGTGCTGGAGCTTTACCATATTTATCCTATTATGCACTGTTATAAGTTTGTTTCACAGATAGAGAAACTGAGGCACAAGGAGATTGAGCATTTTTTCTCAAAATCACCATCTATTAAAGATGGCATCAGCATTCAAACCCAGTCAGAGAACTCTCACATTATTAAGCACTCTATCCCACTGCTCTCCGTCACACTTGTCCAGGCTCAGGGTCATCAGTGCTATCACTGGGAGGACAACACACTGCAAAGCTTTCTCAGGGCACCCTTCATGTCACTGTTCCTCAGGCTGTAGATGAAGGGATTCATCATGGGAGTGACCACTGTGTACAGGACTGAGGCGAATGCTCTCGTGCCAGAAGCATGTATCTGTGTGGAACTGAGATAGACCCCCAGGCAGGTTCCATAGAATAAAGAGATCACCAAGAGGTGAGACCCACAGGTGGAAAATGCTTTATACTTTCCTTTTGCTGTTGAGATTCTCAATACAGAAGACACAATCCGAGAATAAGAGAAAAGGATCCCAATGAGAGGAAAAAAGCCCATGATGCCAGTTACCATATATAATATGACATTATTGATGAAAGTGTCAGAGCAGGCAAGTTTGAGGACCTCAGGGAGTTCACAGAAATAGTGTGGGATTTCAATGACTGCACAGAAAGAAAGCCGCAGCATGGTTAAACTCTCAGGAAGGGCCCCCAGCATGCTGATGAACCAGGTCAGGAAGAGTAACTGGGCACAGAGCCAGGGGTTCATGATGACTGTGTAGTGCAAGGGGTGACAGATGGCCAAGAAGCGGTCATAGGCCATCACTGTCAGGAGTAAATTGTCTAAAAGTCCAAAAACTGTGAAAAAATACATCTGCGTGATGCACCCTGCATAGGTAATGACTTTGCTTCGTGTCTGGATGTTCAGAAGCATCTTTGGGACAGTGGTGGAGGTGAAACAGATGTCAGAAAAAGACAGGTTGGAGAGAAAAAAGTACATAGGCGTGTGGAGGTGGGAGTCTGAGACGATGACCAGGATGATGAGCAGGTTCCCAAAGACAGTGACCAGGTACATGGAGAGGAACAGCCCAAAGACAACAGACTGAATTTCTGACTTCTCAGAAAGTCCCAGGAGGAGAAATACTGGAAGCCCTGAGTGGTTTCCTGGTTCCATATAAAGGAGTGTCTGTCAAGAGAGAAGCAGAAGCAAAACTGTATCAATGACCTACAGGCATTTCAGAAACGTGGTTACCTTTAGCTTGAACCCAGTGTTTTGAGGAGGTAATATATTTGCTTAATGATCTTGTCTCTCCTATCTGTCACTTTGAGGTTTCCAAAAACTGCCATCTTTTCTTGTGTTTTATGGAAAAGTTACAAATGACAACTAATTTTGTGGCCAAAGCATATCTCATTTGTTCACTGCTCTGACACCTGATTACCCAGCCTTAGCCTCCTCAGATGTCTTTGAATGAATTTGTACTTTACTTTTAAATGCTCTTAAAATAAAAATTATAATTTTTATATTTAGTTTTAAAAATAATAAATACATACATACAACTTAAATTATTATTTTAATAATACTAATTATTTTAAAAAATTATTTATTATTATTTATGCCTACAGCACCTGGTCATCCTAGGTGGTCTCTCATGTAAGTACTAACCAGGCCCGACCCTGCTTAGCTTCCAAAATCAGACATTGGGTCTGTTCAAGGTGGCATGGCTATAAACCATGACAGTGGCTCCACTGGAGCATGAACCCAAGACCTTCTACATGTAAAGCAGATGTGCTAACTGATACACTATGGAACCACATCCTAATAATATTAATTAAAAAGGTATAGGTCTATACACAATTTCCAGAAGCTATGATAATGTCATGATATTTTCTTAACTGGTATAAATGTATAATGGACTCACCATCAAAGAAAAAATTGAGTTAGCCACTAACTTTACCAGAAAAGATTCAGTGCCAAATTACTAGTTTTGAAATCTCATGAAACTTATTTTATAATACATAAAAATTATTCGGGGGCATATGAAAATAAACATCCCAGTGAAATTTTTGAGGCCATTTAAACCATGATACTCAAAGCCAACAGACCTCTATAATAGCAGTGGTATAACAAAAATCACAAATTAATTTCTTTAATTTGTATATTAGAAAAAAGCTCAGAGAAAATAACAATGAAATATATTCCATCATTTATGAAGCAAACCAAATACCATGACCAGAAATACCATTCAACTCTAGAAAAAAACGAGCATTTCGTAGTGGGAATTTATTTATTATAGTAGAGCAAATGAGTAGGAAAAAAAAATCATCTAAATAGAATCATCTTAGTAAGTGCTAAAGATATTGCATGAAGACAGTTCTGAGAAACTGTAAGTAGGATATTGCTTAACTATGATAAAATAGTTTCCTCAATCATCTGCTAATATTTACCCTGTCATGAAAATATTTGAGGAATCCATGAAGGTCACATAGAAAACAAATATGCCTGCCACTGCCACAATATGGTTTGAAATTTCAAACCAATGCAACTGAAAAGGAAAAAGCAATTATATGGTCATATCTTTGGTAAAAGTAAATTGATCACATTTTCAGATGATAAAATTGGCTACCTGAAATCAAATGGAAAGATATTACATCTAAGAAGTCATTTTGCTAAGGCTAGATTAAAAAAACAAACGTGTATCATTTTCTTACCTATTTCCAGCAATAAATTGATACATGATAAGGAAAAAAATCCTATTTGAAATTGTACAAAAATGTAACATAAACAGAAAAGTGTCTGGCTCATTGAAGGTACTCAGGTAATGATATAAATAGTAACTAATATAACACTTACCTGGTGCAGAAAATTTGCTCACCTCTTCTCCTGGATGGCCTTATTTGGTCTCCCTAGAAACAAATGAGATGAGAGTCTATCATTTGTGCCCATCGCAGAAACAACTGAAGATGGGTGTGAATGCTTATTGAATGTGTGAGTAAATGAAGAGTGGAGTCCCTCTGATGTGCACGTGCCAGTAAGGTGAGCAGGAGGAGACTAGGCACTGGGTAAGATGTCAGGGGAATCGAAGGTCACATGGGAGAGAACTAGGAGAGAGGCAGTTCCTGATGAGGAAGGAGAGGACTGTGAAAATGATGTAGGAAGGAGCAGAGAACAAAGGAGATGCTGAGAGAAAAGAGGCTGCCATTGAACCTGTGACTTCCTTCTTGGTTAGGCATATGAATTTTTTGAACTGTTTTTAGTTATAGACTTTCCTAGTTTCTTTACTCTTGGCTGTGCTCCCAGGGGAACTGCATCTCCTCTCTTTTATGTAATTTCCCAAGAATGTACTATACTGTTCTTCCTACTCAGGTAGAGTAGGAAGTGTTTTGTGGATCTTGTCTTCCCAGGCAGGTGAACAGTATAGGCAGCAGCTGTGCCCCTAACATCAAGGAAATGGCATCAGGCATGGATGGAACAGGGTGATATTTTCAGAAGGCACGAGAGTTTCCTTCTTCCCTCAGGCTTGTGAAATGAAGGTGCAGGGAAACGTTTATTGAGCTACAGAAGCTGAATTCTCATAACTTCTTATTAAATTAAATTTTCTATTGTTGTGATCTTGGGGCAATATAATAGCTAGGAATCTGGGGACTGTAATTGAAATGGAAATTTTTCAGTCAGTTGTATCTTGGGAGTATCTGTGAAAAATGTGTCTCCTCCCAACTGGGCCCATTAAACCTGTTTATTACAGAAAATATAAACATATGCAGAAGTAGGGAGCATCTAAAAAAACTCCCTTCTGTATGCCCATCACTGGATTAGACACATAGCCTGTCTTGTTTCATCAATAACCTAGACACTCAACTTCTACTCACCACAAAAGGATCATTTTAAAGCAATTCCCAGATATAGTATCATTTTACCCATAAATACTTAAGCAACTTCAGCATGAATCTCTAAAAGGATGATTAAAAATAAAGCAAATAACCCCTCGTTATCCAAATTTAGTTAGTTCTTGAATTTTGAATGGTAAGAACAATTTGATTTCATATAGCAGGGTGTACATATAGTTATTTTGAGTATTATCCTTATAATCATTCTTACTCGTTTGTAATCAAACATGCAGAAAATAAAATAGAAGAAACATGGTCACATTTAAGAATATTTTTAAAGTCTCAGGTTTCTAATTTTATTTGGGAATTTTAAAGTATTCATATACAAATTATCTGGGGGTACAAATTTTAAAAAACACCCTGAGTTTCTTCATTAGAAAAATCCTAATTTACATTTCCCCAGAGTTATCTTGGTAAAGAAGTCTGTGTTTGACCTTCTTCTTTTTAAATGTTATTTTTAATTGTCATAAAATAAACCTAAGATAAAATTTACCACTGTAACCAATTAACAAAAATGTAGTAGTAGGTACATTCACACTGTGAAACCATCACCATCTATCCTCAGAACACCTTCCAATTTGTAAAACTAAAATTCTTTCCCCATTGAACAACACTTTGCCCCACTGCCCCAGCTTCTGGTTGTAACAATTGTACTTTCTGTTTCTATAAATTTGACTATCCTAGGTATCTTATATAAATAAAATCATACTGTATTTTTTTTTGTGACAGCCTTATCTCGCTTAATATAAGGTCCTCAAGGTTCATTCAAATTATGACATGTATCAGAATTTCCTTCTTTTTAAAGGCTCAATAATATTCCATTGTATGCATATACTACATTTTGCTTATCCCTTCATTTTTGATGGACACCTGGATTACTTTCACATTTTAGTTATTATGAATAATGCTGCTATGAACATAATTGTACAAATATCTCTTTGAGACCCTGCTTTCAATTCTTTGGAGGATACAGATAACCACACTATCTCCTTTAATCTCTTCAGTTGCTAATTAAATATTTTTTAGGTGAATATTTTTAAAAAATAATTGTTTTTTTTTAATTACAGTTGACATACAATATTATATTTGTTTCAGGTGTACAACATAGTCATCACTCCAGTAAATCTGACACCATATATAGTTATTATATTATTGACTATATGCCTTATGGTATACTTTATACTTCTCTATGACTATTTTGTAACCACTAATTTGTACTTAATCCTTTCCCCTTTTCCACCCATCTCCCCAACGCCGTTATCATCTGGGAACTATCAAAATTGTCTTTGTATCTATTAGTTTGTTTCTGTTTTGTTTGTTCGTTAATTTTGTTCTTTAGATTCTGCATATGAATAAAATCTTATGGCATCTGTCGTTCTCTGTCTGACTTACCCCACTCAGCATCCATCCATGTTGTTGCAGGTGACAAGATTTTATTCTTTTTAATGGCTGAGTACTATTTCATTGAATATATGTACTGCCTCTTTTTTTTTTTTTATCCATTTATCCATTGATGGACACCCAGATTACCTCTATATTTTGGATACTGTAAATAATGCTACAATGAACATATGGATACACATGTCTCTTTAAAGTAGTATTTTGGGTTTCTTCAGATAAATACTCAGAAGTGGGATTACTGGCTCTTTCTTTTTCTCTTGTTATAGTCTTTGTTTTAAAGTCTATTTTGTCTGTTGTAACTATTGCTCTCCAGTTTTTTTCTTTTGTTTTCATTTTCATGAAATATCTTTTTCCAACCCTTTATTTTCAGTCTCTGTGTGTCTTTAATCCAAAGTAAGTCTTTTGTAGGCAGCGTATCTAAAGGTCTTGTTTTTTTATCCAGTTAGCCATCCTATGTCTTTCGATTGGATCATTTAATCCATTTACATTTAAAGTAATTGTTGATAGATGTGTAATGATTGTCATTTTACTATTCATATTTTTAAGTTAAACTTATTGGGATGACATAGGTTAATAAAATTATATATGTTTCAAGTGTTCAATTCAATCATACATCATCTGTATATTGCATTGTGTGTTTCCCACTCAAAGTCAAATCCCATATTAAAAATTTTTTCTTTTTAAAGAAGTCACTTTAACATTTCTTGTAATACTGGTTTGATGATAATGAACTCCTTTAGCTTTTTTTGTCTAGGTAACTCTTTGACTGTCCTTTGATTCTAAATAATACTTTTGCTGGGTAGAGTAATCTTGGTTATAGGCCCTTGCTTTTTATCACTTTTTATTTCTTGTCAATCCTTTCTGGCCTGCAAAAATTTTGCTGAGAAATCAGCTGACACTAGTATGGGAGCTCCCTTGTAGGCAACTAGATGCTTTTCTCTTGCTGTTTTTAAGAGTTACTCCTTTTTTTTTTAACTTTTGGAATTTTAATTATGATGTGTTTTGGTGTATGCCTCTTTGGGTTCATCCTGTGTGGGACTATGCACATCTTGGTATTGTACATCTATTTTCTTCATCAGGTTGGGGAAGTTTTACTTCATTTCTTCAAATATGTTTTTAATCCCTTGCTCTTTCACTTCATCTTCTGGTGCTCTAATGACATAAATGTTGTTATCCCAGAGGCTCTTTCAAATATCCTATTTTTTTTTGAATTCTTTTTTTTTCCTGTTCTGATTAGATATATTCTGCTACCTTATTTTCTAAATTGCTGATTTGAACCTTTGCTTCATCTGATCTACTTTTGATTTCCTCTAATGCATCCTTTATTTCAGTTATTGTATTCTTCATTTCTGACTGGTTCTTTATGTTTTCGATCTCCATTTTCATGTTTCTTATCTCTTTGTTGAAGTTCTTGCTGTCACTGAACATCCTTATAACCAGTGTTTTGAACTCTGAATCTGGTAGATTGCTTATCTCCATTCAGTTTAGTTTTTTTCCCCTGGAGCTTTGTTCTGTTCTTTCATTTTGGAAATGTTTCTTTGTGTCCCCTTTTCATCTGCCTCTCTGTATTTGTTTCTATGCATTAGGTAGAGCTGTTATGTTTCCTGGTTTTCATAGAGTGGCTATATGTGTTAAGTGTCTTGTGGGGCTCAGTAGCACAGTCTCCTTGATCACCTGAGCTGGTTGCTTCAGGTGTGTCTCTTGTGTGGGTTGTGTGTGCCATCCTATTGTAGTGGAGTCTTGGTTGCTGTTTGTAGGTCAGTGGAAAGGGTTGACCCTCATGTTGATTGGTCATGAGGACTGGCCATGACAATAGTGGAGGAACTGCTATGCAGGGGCTCACCATGTGGAGCAGAATTCACTTTAACAAGGCTCTTTTGCCTGCCTAGTCTGCCCTTCAGGTGTGTTGTCTGTGAAAGCAGCCTGGTGGTGCTCTGGTGCACTCTGAAGCTGGCCACTGGGTGTGCGGGCCCCAGGGCCTCCTGAGAGGGGCCCCACCTCAGGGCAAGTTTAACTGTTGCCTGTGCCCTGGCCCAAGCTACTTGGCATGAGCCTCAAAGTGATCAGCAGATGTCTTCTACCTGTGCTGGGCTTAGAGGGCCCGGGAGAAGTTAAGCTGTGCACTGAGGCTAGCTGTTGCTAGTGCTGAACTTGGGCAGGCCAAGCAAGAGATACAGAGCATGCTGAGGTCAGCTGCTTCTTGTTTGGGGTTTGTGAGCCTTTGAGAATTTTTAGGAAATTCTGTAGCACTAGCCAAGATAGACCATTTGTATAGAAAAACCACGGGAAGTGGCTTTGGTGGGTCCACAAGCAAGGTTGAGTGGGGTCTCAGGGAATCATCAGGGTGGGATGAATTTTGTTAGCCAGGCTGATGGAGACTCAGATATGACAGCTACCTGTGTCTGCACACTGGGAGGTGGGAGGGCTCAACAAAGGAAAAATGGCTTCTTCTAGCACTTCTGTCTGGGAGAAAGCTGCCTCTCCAGACCTTGCCCTGAAGACAGATAATTCAGTTTCTCCCCATATGTCCCTGCTACCTTTTGAGCTGTTTGTACCAGTGCTGGAGCTCAGAGTGAGTCTGTTAGTGAGCAAGTCTGTGCACAGGCCTTTTAAGAGAAATGCCTGATACTCCAGCAACCTTTTGTCTCATTCAGCCACAATCTCAGCTGGTTTTCACAGCAAGAAGTTGTGAAGACTGCTCTTCTTGGTGCTGGAACCCTGACCTGGTGAGCCTGGTGTGGGGCTGTGAACCCTCACTCTTCATGGGGGGCCACTGTGGCTGAGATATATACCCCTCCTGATTTTTGACCACCACCACATATGAGTATGGGGAACAGCTCACTTTGAGTCTCTGCCCCTACTACCATTATCTCTTCTGTATGTTTTTATGTATAGGACTTCTGTTTAGCTAGACTTCAGGCAATTCTCGATGGTTGTTCTGTAGTTTAGTTGTAATTTTTGTGTGGTTGCGAGAGGATGCAAGAACAGTGTTTACCTACACCACCATCTTGACCAGAAATTGAATATCATCTTTTAAAAGGTTTTTTTTTTTTTTCTGAACAAATGAAAATACAAACTGAGATATAAAAAGAATTACCTTTAAGTATAAAATGCAGCTGGAATCAGTTTATTCCCAAAAGAAATATTATGGAAAGGTCCCCACTCCAGTTCACACGTCATCCTTTAAAAAGTTTTTAAATTGAGATATAAATAACATATAACATTGTGTAAGTTTAATGTATACAATGTTTTGATACATTTATATATTACAATATGATTACCCTTAGTGTTAGCTAACCCCTCTATTATGTTACATAATTATTACTACTTACTTTTTTGTGGTGAGAATATTTAAGCAACTTAGAAATTTATAATACAATATTGTTGACTAACACAAATACGCTGTGCATTAGATCTCCAGAGCTTATTTGTTTTCCAGTTGTAAGTTTGTACCCTTTAACAGCCTCTCCCCATACCCTCATCTTCAGCCTGTGATAGCCACAATTCTACTCTCTGTTTTTATAGTTCATTTTTATTATATTTCACATGTAAGTAAGATTGTATAATATTGTCTTTCTCTGTGTAACTTATCGCATTTAGCATAATGCCCTCAAGATTCATACCTTGCAAATGTTAAAATTTCCTTTCTTCTCATGACTAAATAATATTTCATTGTATATATTTATGATGTATTTTTTATTCATTCATTTTCTTGATGGATATTTAGGTTGTTTCCATATCTGAACTATTGTGAATAATGCTGCTTTTAACATGGAGCTGCCAATATCTTTTTGATATTCAGTTTCATTTCTTTTAGATATATATGAGAAGAGGGATTACTGAAATCATATGGTAGTTCTGTTTTTAACTTTTTGAGGAAATCTTATACTGTTTCCCATTATGGGCAAACCAATTTACAATCTCACTAACAGGGCACAAGGATTTCCTTTCCTCAACGTTCTTACCAACACTTGTAATCTCTTGCCTTCCTGATGGTAGCCACTCTAACAGGTGTGAGGCGATCATATTTAATTGTGGTTTTGATTTACATTTCTTTGGTGATTAGTGATGTTGAGCATATTTTCATGTATCTGTTGGTCATTTGTATATATTTGGAAAAATGTATATTCAAACTTTCTGTGCATTTTAAAATCAGATTTTAAAAAATATTGAGTTGTATGAGTTCTTTATGTATTTTGGATTCTAACCTCTTATTCAATATGCAGTTTACAAATTTCCTCTCATTCCATAGTTTGCCTTTTCATTTTGTTGATTATTTCTTTTGCTGTACAGAAACTTTTAAATTTAGTAGCCCCACTTGCTAATTTTTTTTTTGCTTTCATGGCTTATGCATCTTGTGTCATATCCAAGTAATCATTGTCAACACTAATGTCAAGGAGTCTTCACTACATTTTCTTCCAGGAACTTTATTGTATCATGTCCTACATTTAAGTCTTTAATGCATTTAGGGTTCATTTTTGTGAGTGTAAGATAGGAGTCCAATTTCATTTCTTCTACATGTGTTTATCTAGTTTTCATAAAACTATTTGTTGAAGAGGCTATTCTTTCTCTGTTGAGAGTTGTTATCTCCACTGTCAATGTAAGTTGACAGGATATTCAAGGGTTTATTTCTGGTATATCTTTTGTGTTTTATTAGTCTATGTGTTTATTTTAATGCCAGTACCATATTGTTTGGTGACTACGATTTTTAAAAAAATTTATTGTATTATTAGTTTCAAGTATACAGTACATTGGTTAAACATTTATACAGTTTATGAAACAATTCCCCTGATGACTCTTTCTCCCTTCTGGCTCAGCACTTAGCCATTACATTACTGCTGACTGCATTACAGTTTTAAAATATAGCTTGAAATCAGGAATTATTGATTCCTGCCTTTGTTCTTTTTTATTAGGATATCTTTGTTCATTTAGGGTATTTTGTAGTTCCATATAAATTTTAGGAGTGTTTTTTATACCTCTATAAATATGCCATCTTGATAGAGATTGCATTGAATCTATAGATGGCTTTTGGTAGTATTGACATTTTAATAGTATTAATTCTTCTAATTCATTGACATGAGGTACCTTTCCATTTTTTGTGTCTTCTTCAATTTCTTTCATCGATGTCTTGTAGTTTTTAGCATAGAGATCTTTTACCTCCTTATTTAAATTTATTCCTAAGTATTTTTATTATTTTGATGCTATTATGAGATTAATTTCTTTATTATTTTTTCAGACATTTTGTTGTTAGTGTATAGAAATGCCACCAATTTTTGTATATTAACCGTGTATCCTACAACTTTACTGAATTTGTTTTTTAGTTCTAACAGTGTTTTGGTTGAATTCTTTAGCATTTTCTATGTATGAAATCATGTCATCTGCAAATAGAAGCAATTTTATTTATTTTTTATATTATTTTATTTATTTTTAAAATTTGTTAGTTTTTAAATACAGTTGATATTCAATATTATTTTATATTAGTTTCAGGTGTACAGCATATTGGTTACACATTTATATAATTTATGAAGTGATTCTTCCTATTAGTCTAGTATCACCAGCACAATACAGAATTATTACAATATTATTGACTATATTCCCTATGTTGTACTTCACATTCCCATGACTAAATAGAGGAATTTTACATCTTTCTTTCCAATTCTGATGCCTTTTATTTATTTTTTGTGCCTGATTGCTCTAAGTAGGGCTTCCAATACTATGTTGATTAGGAGTGGTGAGAGTGGGCACACTTGTCTTGTTCCTGATCTGAGAGGAAAAACTTTCAAACATTCACCATTGAGTATATTAGCTGTGAGCTTATCAATATGACCTTCATTATGTTGAGATATGTGACTTCTATGCCTAATTTTTAAGTGTTTTTATCCATAAACAGAGGTTGAATTTTGTTAAATGCTTTTTCTTCATCTAATGAGATGATCATATGATACTTTTCTTTTATTTGATTAATGCTATGTATCACATTAATTAATTTGCATATGTCGAACCATCCTTGTACTCCAGAGATAAATAGCTCTTGATCATGGTGAATGATCCTTTTAATGTGTTACTGAATATGGTTTGCTAGTATTTTGTTGAGAATCTTTGCATGTACCTTTCTCAAGAATATTGGCCTGTAGTTTTCTTTTCTAGTATGTCCTTATCTGACTTTGCTGGTGAGGATGTGAAGAAACAAGAACCTGTGTGGTGCAGCCTCCGTGGAAAACAGTATGGGAGTTTCCCAGAAAGTTAAAAGTAGAACTACCATATGATCTAGCAATTCCACTTCTGGGATTATGTCCAAAGGAAATAAAAACACTAACTTGAAAAGATATAGGGTGATGTCAGCAGCATGGTGGCATGAAAGGACCTGTAGGTCTCTCCTCTTGAAGTTACAACAGATTAGGTAGCTATAATTCAACAAAGGATTCTCTACTTAACACACAAACACATCTGAGAGATCCACGTATTGAGACCTCTGAAGGTGAGAGTATTAGAGAGAACAGGATAGATAAGACAGGGAGTGGGAGAGGGCAGAGATGGAGGCTGTACACAGTTTGGTGTTCACTGTGACCCCAGTGGATGTGGTAGCTATAAAGCATTGGGGTGCAACTACCACTGGGCAAACCAGAGGGGCAGAGACAGCAATAGAGTCTGGGTGGCAGGGGGACAGAGAAGGAGGGCAAAGCGTCACAACATTCTATAGCCTGCCAGTACCAAAGAATTCCACAGACATGAGAACCCACCCAATTCATTCCTCTTTGTCCCACCCAGAAATAAAATCCTCTTGGAAGATTGTGAAAGGGCTGATAAAAACTTTCCAGCCTAAGTGGTCTGTACTCATTGTAGCTAAACCAGTGTGGAAGAGCAGAGGTTTGGATGCATGAACTACTTCTATCCCATGCCTTCCCCACCCATCACTGCACAGCCTGGTAGATGCACCTGAGTCAACTCAGACAGAGCTGCTCTACCTGTGGCTTCTGGCAATAGAAAGGCAGCACTGGGAGCACACAGGAACTACCCCACAACCTGACACTTCCAATCTACAGAAGTAGTGACCCAAGGCTGAGACAACATGGTTGTAGAGGGAATGCTCACCTTCTCAGGGAATACCAGGCATTTTACACACTTGAGGTGACACCACCCCATAGAGATCCTGGAAGACCCAGTAGTGCATATAGGAAAAAGTTAAAACTTGTGCTTCAGTCCTACATACTGGAAAACCAAAGAAAGACCTCTATTTATCAACCTGCTAGATAGTGAAGTGCAAAATACTTTTAAAAAGAAGATTTTATTCCCACAAATGTTCAGGCAGAGAAATATTTTATCAAGTACAATAAATAACCAAGGTAACAAGGGAATTCAGAAAGAAAGTGAGAATTATCTAGAAAATAAACTTTAAAAATATGGAAGACTGTGATTTAAATGACAGAGAATTCATGATTGCAGTTCTTAAAAAACTTAATGAGATACAAGAAAACTCATAAAAGCAATTCAATGAGCTCAGAAATAAAATTAATGAACAAAAGGAGTACTTTAGCAAAGAGATTCAGACTATAAAAAAAAAACAAATAGAATTTCTGGAGCTGAAGAACTCAATAAAAGAAATGAAGAATGAACTAGTAAGCTTAGGAAATAGAGCAGACCAGAAGTGGGAAAAATCAGTGATATAGAATATAGAAATCTAGAAATGGATCAGGTAGAAGAAGAGAGAGAATCTAGGGTAAAAAAGTGAAAGTACTATATGGGAACTCTATGACTCCATTAGAAAGACCAATATAAGAATAATGGGTATATCAGAAAAAGAAGAGTGGGGGAAGAGAATGGAGAGCCTATTTGAATAAATAATCAATGAGAACTTCTCAAACCCATGGAAATAGCTGGATCCTCAAATCCACGAAGCTAACAGAACACATAATTATCTCAATAAAAAAAAGCCTTCTCTAAGGCAAATTATATTAAAACTGTCAGATATTAATGACAAAGAAAGATTTTTTAAGGCAGCCATGAAAAATAAAATAAACTGTAAAAGAAATCCCATTAGCTTATCTTTGGATTTTTAAGCAGAACCTGTACAAACTAGGAGAGAGAAGAATAAAACATTGAAATTATTGAGAGAGAGAAACCACTGGCCCACAATAATATATCCAGCAAGTTATCCTTTAGCTATGAAGAAGAAACAAAGGCTTTTCCAGACATATGGATGCGAGGGAATTAACCATCAGAGACTTGCATTACAAAAAATACTGAAAGGTGATCTACTTGAAATAAAAAAACAAAAAGATACAAAACTATGAGCAAGATGACTAACACACAGACAGAAATAGGACATTTCAACCTTTGTTTAGAATAGTTGACATCCCAAAGAATCTTTTCAGGGCACTCTTTATGTCTTTGTTCCTGAGACTGTAGATGAAGGGGTTCAGCATGGGTGTGACCACAGTGTACATCACTGAGGCTGTGGCACTTGACTGTGAGCTGTGGGTAGCAGCAGAGCTGAGGTACACCCCTAGACTTGTACAGTAGAATAAAGAGACAATTGAGAGGTGAGATGCACAAGTAGAAAATGCTTTATACTTCCCCTGAGCTGAAGACATTCCACGTATGGAGGACAATATCTTAGAGTAAGAGTAAAGAATACCAGCCAGGGAACCACCACCCAGCAGCACAGTTACAAAATACATCACCATGTTATTAAGAAAGGTGTCAGAACAGGCAAGTTGGATCAGCTGATTGAGTTCACAGAAAAAATGGGGGATTTCTAAGTCTGTACAGAAGGACAGTCGCAACGCCATTAAGCTATGTAACAAGGAATTTAGGATACCCATGATCCAGGGCACCAGAACCAGCTGTCCACAGAGTCGGGGGTTCATGATGACCGTGTAGTGCAGGGGGTGACAGATGGCCACAAAGCGGTCATAGGCCATCACTGTCAGAAGAAAGACATCTAACCCCGCAAAAAGTATAAAAAAATAAATCTGAGTGATACAGTTTTTATAGGTTATAACTTTGCTCTGTGTCTCTAGGTTCACCAGCATCTTTGGGACAGTGGTGGAGGTAAAACAGATGTCTACCAAGGACAGGTTGGAGAGGAAGAAGTACATGGGTGTGTGGAGGTGGGAGTCTGAGCTGACAGCCAGGACGATGAGCAGGTTTCCAAACACAGTGATAAAGTACATGGAGAGGAAGAGCCCAAAAATGAAGGGCTGCAGTTCTGGTTCCTCTGAAAGTCCCAGAAGAAGAAATTCTGAAACTCCTGTAAGATTGTCTGGCTCCATGAGGTGACTTCAAGGAAAGAGGAAAAGAACTGGAGTAATTTTCATATAAACTGGTATCACTCACATAGCTCTAATGCTGTAGTCAAGAAATTAATTTTAATATGTTTTTATAGATCTGGTCCCCTCTAGGGATTTCCTCTGCAGGATAGTTTGTCCCAATCAGCTTTTTTTTTCCTTTATGTATTTCAAGAATATAAGTTGAGTGCTAACCATGTTTTAGGCATTGTCTAGCTGTATTAGAGTGCTTAAAAACAAAAGTCTATACAAGCCAATGATAAAGAAAGAATATATAAGCAATTATATATATATAACATCAAAGATGGAGACAGGAGATATGAAAGAAAAAAAGCACGTCTAAAGGAGAGAGTGACTAGTTCTTTCTTTCTTTCTTTCTTTCTTTCTTTCTTTCTTTCTTTCTTTCTTTCTTTCTTTCTCTCTCTCTCTCTCTCTCTCTCTCTCTTTCTTTCTTTCTTTCTTTCTTTCTTTCTTTCTTTCTTTCTTTCTTTCTTTCTTTCTTTCTTTCTTTCTTTCTTTCTTTCTTTCTTTCTTTCTTTCTTTCTTTCTTTCGGCAAGGCAATCCTTGGCTGACCCCACAGATTGCAAAGACCTTATCAGCTTACAATCTTTTATTTTTTATTTTTTTTTTACGCCTACAGTACCTGGTTTTCCTAGGTGGTCTCCCATCCAAGTACTAACCAGGCCTGACCCTGCTTAGCTTCCGAGATCAGATGAGATCGGGCTTGTTCAGGGGGGCATGGCCGTACACGTGTGTGTGTTTTTTTTCATGTGTACTTAGGTAAAACCTGCAAACAAGACATTTGAACAGAGACATCAAGAAAGGGAAGGAGATGCCAGGTTATGTGGGCAACTGTGCACCCACAGAGGGAATGGCCAGTCCAAAGTACCTGGGGTGGAACAGAAGGGGTTAATAATGTGCACAAAGTTAATATCAGGATATCTGTTAGGCCCTGATTATAATATGTTCAGGCTGCTTCTAGATAGTGTTTCTCAACCAGAAATGATTTTGCCTCTGGGGTATCTGGCAATATCTGAAGGGAAACTGCTAAAAACTGACACTCCACAGGAAAGCACCCCCTCAAATTATTATTCTGCCCCAAATGTCAATGGTGAGAACACCTAGTCTAGATCAGCAGTTGAGAACTTCAAAGTGCATATGAATCACACATGATTCTTGTTCAAAGGCAGAATCTGCTCCAGCAGGTCCTGCAGTGTCCAGAGACTGCATTTCTAATAAGCTTCCAGGTGTTGTTGATGCTGCAGGTCTTGGTCTGAGGACCACTGTTTGAGTAGCAAGGCTGTGGTCCTGTGTTAGAGTCAGAGTAGGTAATTTTAGGTCTTCTAACCCAAAATTCATTTCTAGATGTAATTTTGAATGAATAGTGTATTCGCTCACTCCAGAGGCTGCAATAAATTCTGTGTTTGTTTCTTTTATATAAAGGCACTTGAGTGACACATAATCATATACTTTTGAAAAAGACTTCATATTGGGCAGATTAAAAAGCTCCAAAGATGTCTACATCCTAATCTCCAAGGCCTTTGAATGTGGTATTTTTAAAGCAGGGGATGTTAGGGTAGCAGATGGAATAGGGTTGCTATTCAGCTGACTTTAAGGTAGAAGATGAAACTAAAGTAAGCACATACTCCTCTAGACGCAGGAGAGGAGACAAAATGAAAATGCTACACTACTGGCTTTAAAGATGGAGGAGGTGCCTCAGCCAAGGAATGCAGGTAGCCAGAATGCAAACTAGAACTAAAAGGGAAACAGAATTTCACCTCAGCCACTAGATTCTCTCCTGAGCCTCTAAAAGGAACCCAACCCTGTAGACTTCTTTATATTAGCTCATGAGACACATATCAGGCTTTTGACACTCAGAACTGTGGGAGTATATATTTGTTTGGGACAATTTTACAGCAACAGTAGAATCTAATATGTACACTTATTTAATAAAATTTGCTGAGAAAACTGAGTGAAGCCTCACTCATAAGTGTCTCTTGGATAAAGGGGACTTATCTTGGTTTAAACCCACATGAAAGAGAAAAGAAACTTTAAATTGTGTTGGAGGTAATCCACCCAATCAGCTGGTACAGTGAAGTCATCATTGCATAAATGTAAACATGATCTGGCTATAATGACTTTGATGCATTAAAATTTAAGATACAACTAATGACCTTAATTTCTCCCTCAATGAACTGCAAAAACTTTTGCTTTTTATCTTTGTATACTCTGCTTAGAAGTTGTTCAGTCCTCAGTTTCCATTCCCCAAGGGCATGACAGAATTTCTTATTAAAAATACAGAAAATAATGACCACTGGAGGAAAGGCTGAGTGTGGGAAAGAAATTTTTGTTAACTGGTGCAATAGAGAATGTAAACAAGTAACAAACCCAAACTATGCAATCTTGCTAATAATTAAATAATTAAAAGTAAAATTATTTGGTGTTTCTCTTTAGACTTATTACATAATTATTTTTCATGTGAATAACAGGCATGAAAGAAGGTACCGCAATGAATGTCTCAAGATAGTTTCTACCTCCACTGGCTGGGATCTTTTCAGTGAATACAATACATGTTCGAATACAGCCCATCTTAGAAATTTAATACAAATACTCTGACTTCACTGCACCGTTCTCCACACCTGACACTCTATTTCCTGCTCCCTGACCAGCAAAACTCCTCAGATATGTTTTCATTTTACTGCAACCATTTTATGCATCTCATTCATCCTACTGTGTCACTCAGCTGGACTCCCATGCCCATCACTTACTTTCAGCTATGGTTCTAGTAGTGTAGATTCAGACACATGGTTATTAACACATTAAATAAATTAATTATAATCAGTCACTTAACCAAGATACAAACACAGTGATCACTTATCTCTGTGCTGGGCTGACCGGGCTACATTTGACTCAAGAGTCCTTACTGACCCTTTCCTTAACTAACTGCAGGGCACTCAGACTCATCCAGATGTGGTCTCTAAGAGGAAGGACTCCATGTGGAAGTCTAAATTCCTACCTGGATGGTTGATGATGAAGACTGAAGCTCTGTCGCCATACAAGACAGCAGGAGGGAGTGAAACATCAGTTCCAAGACAGCTTAGGAGTCAAAAGCAACAATTGCGTCTTGTCCACCAACGCTGTACAAGCTAAGGTCTGCACAGAGGAAGTATTACTGCTCCCTCTCTCTCTGCTCATCAGGCACATCTCCTTCCTGTTATTCTAACCTCTAAGCACATGATTTCCCTTTGGGCCTCTGGACTAAACAGGAAATTTTCCAAATGATTCTTTTGATCCCAAAAGACCAGGTTAGAAGTCAAATGAATTTAGTGTTTATTTCTCTGTGTCCTTGATCTACCTGCTCTCCAGAGGTCTAATCTCCTACCACTTTATTTTATCTCTGACTTCACATTTTCTCTGAAGTCTGAGACCATGATATCTGTCAGCACAAGGTCCCATTAATCTATAAAGCAGATTTGTGATGGGACACAGACTGATGTCTCCAGAGAATTGCTATACCTTGTTCAACAACGGGAGAGCTGTGCTCCTTTGACATGCAATCCTGGGCACCACAATCTTTAGCTTCCTGACTCATTTGTCAAAATAATTAGGAATTTTTACTTATATCACAAGTTAAGAGCTGTTTTATAGGCCCTTATTATAAAATGTTTGTAAATTTTGAGAGATACACTTCAATAATTTTATGCCATGTAATTTGAGTTTAGCCCTTCACAGACTGATTTAATATTTTTAAAAAGTCCATTCTGTGAGGAAGTATTATTATGAACTCCATCCCTTCATGTAGAAATGGGGCTTGAAGGAGTTTAGTGTCTGTCCGACATTACAAACTGAGTGAGGATGGGCCTTGATAGGAATTTGTCAGTATGCTTCCAGTTTTCAAACTCTGAGCCAGTGGTTCCCACAACCAGAGATGATGTTGCCCCTGGGCTATTTGGCAATGTGTTGGGAGGCTGCTACACACAACACTCAACACAGGTAATTATTCTGCCCCAACTGTCAACACAGAAGGTGATAAAACTTATTCTAGACCAGATCTTCTCCAACTTCCCTGTGCATGTGACTCACCCAGGATTTTAGTTCAAATGCAGAATCTAATTTGAAAGATCCTTGTAGGCCCAGAGATTCTGAGAATCAAACCATGTCCCAGGTAATGTTAATGCCATAGATCCTGGAGTAAAGACCACTCTGCGAGTAGCCAGGCTATGGTTCTGTGTTAGAGTCAGGTGCAGGTAGTTTTAGGTCTCCCAAACAAAGAGCCATTTTTGCATGTTATTTTGAAGGAATAATGTATTCACTCATTTCAGAGGCTATTATAAAGTTATTGTTCAATTATTTTTTAATAAAGATTCATGATTGATATTATATTATATACTTCTGGAAAAGCATCTTGGTCAATTCCTTTATCTAAGGGCCCAGTGTAACCCTTAACAATATATTACTAAAAAAATTTTTTTTGTAGGCAGAATAAGAACTGCCTCCAAAATATATTCAAATCCTAATTTACAGAAACTTTTAATATGCTATTTTTTCATAACAATGAAGGAATAGGTAGCAGATAGCATGAGTTTGCTTATCAACTGACTTTAAAAATACTGGCCATGAGGGCTTTAGGAAAAAATGGCATAAATGATACAGGCTGGGTTCATTCCTCTTGCGACCAAATCAAAGTTGTGACAGAAACACGGAACAAACAGTGAGCAAAGTCACCAGGGATCTAGATGAACAGAAACACTACAACTAGGGACAGAAATAATTAATCAACCTGCAACAATAGAAAATAGGAGGGTGCAAAGACATGAGGATGCCTGGTTCTGAGTGACTGAGTGGGACAAAGGCTTTAGTAGCTGGCAGCTGCAGGTGCCCCTTAAAGGGGTCATGTCCCTGAGAGAAATTTCGTGGTGACAGACTTGCTCTCTCTGAGCCAGATCGACTGTACAAAGTGCACCAGGGGCTTATAGGGAGACATTGAGTTGTCAAAGTGAGGGCCAGAGGTGAGTACTTCACCCAGGCAGAAGTGCCTGTGGTATCCACTGTTCTGTTGAGCCCTACACCCCACTCAGTGTGCATGGGAAGTGCTGCCATAGCTGAGATGTCATCAAACTGGATAACAGAAGTTGCTCCACCCAGAGGATTCCCTGAAACTCCACCTTCCCAAATCACAGCTTCACCCAAGCCATATCCAGATGCGTCCTTGGTGAATCCAGTGAGCCTTGCTGAGCAGAGCTAAGATTCACACTAGTGACAGCTGGCCTTGGCTTTTGATGTGGCCTCTCGAGACAACTATAAGCACAGCATCTGTGGATTGCTTGCTAAATTTTAACAGGTGGCTCCAGAGGGGCACAGGCTGGGGATAAACTTGGCTTGCAGCTGAACCCCTCTCAGGACGGTGCCACTGTACACCTACTATACTAAGTTTGCACTATTAAGACCAGGAGGCTTAGGAGCTTTGTTTAGTATGTAGAAACAGATACAGAAAGACAGCTCAGATAGGAAGACAAAGAAGCAGAAACCATATGAGAGAACAGAATAGAGATCCAGGAATAATGGAGTGAAGCAATCTAACAGGTACAGATTTCAAAACACTGGTTATAAAGTGCTCAATGAACCTAGGGGTCATAAGATGCTCAAAGAATTTAATGAGAATTTTGACAAAGAGATAAAAAAACATAAAATGGAAATTATAAAAGAGGACCAGTCAAAAATGAAGAACACATTATCTGAGATGAAGAGTATATTAAATGGAATAAGCAGACTCAATAAAGAAGAGGACTGAATCACCGATATAGAGGATTTGGAAGCCAAGGACACTCAATCACAATGGCAAGATAAAAGAAGCCAAGACTATAATAATAATTTAAGGAGACTATGAGACACTATTAAATGGAAAAATATCTATGTCATAGGAGTACCTGAAAGAAAACAAGATGTTGAAGAGCTATTCGAAGAAATAATGATGGAAAACTTTCCTAACCTGGTGAAGGAAATAGACATACAATCCCAGGAAGCTCAGAGAGTCCCAAAAAAGATGAACCCAAAAAGGGCCACAACAAGACACATTATAATTAAAATGCCAAAGGTTAAATACAAAAAAATAACTTTAAAAGCAGCAAGAGAAAAGCAGTTAGTTACCTAAAGGGAGAATTCAAAAGACTGGCAATCTTTTGATTTCTCAAAAGAAACTATTCAGGACAGAAGGGCTTAGCACAAAATATTCACTGTGATGAAAACCCAGGACCTACAACCAATAATACGTATTTGGCAAAACTATTATTTAGAGTTGAGGGACAGATAAAGAGCTTCCCAGACAAAAAATAAGCTAAAGGAATTCATCATCACCAAGCCAGGAAATGTTGGAGGGACATCTTTAAGAAGAAAGAACATGTATCAAAAATAGGAATAAAGAATGATAATAACTACTTTCCTATCAACAAGAACCTCAAATGGAAAAGAGTTAAGTGCTTCAACCAAGAGATAAAGTGGCTGAACGGATAAAAAAACAAGACCCTACATATGTTGCCTACCAGAGACTCACTTCAGATTAAAAAATACACACGGACTAAAAGAAAGGGATGGAAAAGGACATTGCCTTGATGGACCTAGAGGCTATTGTGCTGAATGAAATAAGACAAATAAAGACAAATATTACATTATTTCATGTACTTTTGAATCTAAAGAATAAAATAAACAACAAAAACAGAAATAAACTCATAGATACAGAGAATATTTTGAGGGCTACTATATGGGAGTGGGGTTGAAGGGATGGCAAAAAAGGGCAAAAGTATTAAGAAGTACAAATGAATAGTTATAAAACTGACATGGAGATATAAAGTGTAGCATAAGAAAAATAGTTAATAATGTATTAAACATGTAAGGGGGAAAAGGGATACTAGATTTAGTGGGGTGATTACTTTTTGAGTTATATAGATCTCTAATCACTATGCTGTACAACTGAAATGAACATATTATTGTATGCCAACTATAATTGAAAAAAGCCTCATTTAATTATACAATGTAAATACAAGCAAGTAATTGTCTATTATATTTCAATAAAGCCAAGAAAAAAAAGAGTACTGGCCATAATTTTGCAGATAAGACTAATGTTATCACCATGACCCCTTAATGTGGAAGAGAGAGGGAGATTGGAATGCTACACTACTTGCTACACTACTTGCTGGCTTTGGAGGTAAAGAAATGGCCATGAACCAAGAAATGCTTGTAGCCATGAGAAACTGGAACAGGAGAGGAAAGGAATTCTTTCCTGGAGCCTCCAGAAGAAACTGGCCCTGCAGACATCTCAATTTCCATCCATTGAGACACGCTGCAGGCTTCTGACCTCCAGAATTATAGGTGAGTAAATTTCTTCTTTTTTTAATCCCTAGCGTGGTAATTTGTTACAGCAGCAGTAGCAATGTTATACAGACATTTATTCAATAATTGTTTTTTGAAGGAAAGTGATTTTAAGCATCTCAATTTAGTCATTTTGCTTCTGCTGGGTAAAGACGTTTTGTGTTGCCTTTACCTCAATCTCCAAGTAGAAGAAAAAAATCTAAGGTCATTTTGGAGAGATGTCCCATTAGCTGGTACAGAAAATTTCTCATTGCATAAATGTAAATGTGATTCTGACTTTGAAATGTTTGGACATTAAGATTGGAAAATAATTTATTATTAAAATTAAAGACAACAATTGTAGACTACATCTTTGGGTCTAAGTTTCTTATTTTTAAAATTTTATGTTAATTTGATCTATCATTAATTTTATTTCTCTCCTCTCCAACATTCTCTACAATTTCCTTTCAACATAAAAGATCGTATTGTTGAATGTATGTGCACATATATGCAAGTGGGTGTGTTTATTTATTAAAAAATAATATATAAATACAGACATACACATACAAACTACTAACTCATGAAAGAGTTTTTGGACTCAACAAAGTATTTCCAAAGTATTCATTTATTCTGTCCACATTCATCAGAATTATTATTATCTCGCATTACTATCAGAAATAAGGACCTGAGGCTCAGGGAAATTCAATTTTTCAGTTATATAACAATGCAATAAAGCTATTGTATACTTCCTTGAATTATGTATAAATGGATCCATGCAATAGTTATTCTTAATTTTGTAAAGTTCTTTTAATTCAGTAAATTTTAAAATATAAGTATGTGCAGGAAAAAGCATCTAATGATGCCTGGCTCAAAGTAAGATATAGAGCACAAGTAGCTGAGTCATACTTTAATAGGGGGCAGGAGAAATGTTAATGAATACAAAGCAATGTGTCTTATATGGATATAAAAACTGACATTGAGGCATATCAGTTTTGGTAAAGTAACTTCTTTGAAAACTAGAAGATTTAACTATACATATAAATAAACTGTCATAATTTGGTTCAAGACAGGGGTATACTACAGCCTCAGACAAAATCATGGATGAGCTATAGGCTCACCTGATGCAGACTCATGAGTATCTGGGCAGAGATCAAAATAATTCCCAGGATATAATCTAATTGATATAAATCATAGCATTCAGGACACTTTGTTATATAGCATTAGCTAACTGATAAAAATTAAGACAAATAAAACAGGATAATTATAATAATCTGATGTTTTAAAAATTTTGGCTTTTGTTCTGATATTCAAAGACAGCATTCATGATCATTCTGTTAGTTTTATTCCTGCCACCAAAAAATCTTTTCAGAGCCCCCTTTATATCCTTATTCCTCAGACTTTAGATAAAAGGGTTCAGCATGGGTGTGACCATGGTGTATATCACTGAGGTTACTGCACTTGACTGTGAACTGTGGGTAGCAGCAGAGCTGAGCTACACTCCTAGAATTGTACAATAAAATAAGGAGACATCTGAGAGGTGAGATGCACAGGTAGAAATTGCTTTATACTTCCCCTGATTTGATTGAATTCTACATATGCATGAAACAATCTTAGAGTAAGAATAAAGGATACCAGTGAGGGGACCAAAACCCATCAGTCCAACTCCAGAATACATCACAATGTTTTTAAGAAAGTTTTCAGAACAGGGAAGTTGGACTACTTGTTTGAGTTCACAGAAAAAGTGAGGGATTTCTAAGTCTGTACAGAAGAATAGCCTCAACACTATTAATCTATGTAACAAGAAATACAGGGCATTCATGTTCCAGGACAGCAGAACCAGCAGTCCACAGAGCTGGGGGTTCATGATGACTGTGTAGTACAAGAGGTGACAGATGGCTACAAAGCAGTTGTAGGCTATCACAGTCAGGAGAAGATCATTCAACACTACAAAGATTATGAAAAAATACATCTGTGTGATGTAACCTTCATAGGTTATGACTCTGTTCTGTGTTTGGACATTTACCATCATCTTTGGGATGATAGTGGATATCAAACAGATGTTCACCAAGCACAGGTTGGAGAGGAAGAAGTACATGGGTGTGTGGAGGTGGGAATCTGAGCTGACGGCCAGGATGATGAGCAGGTTTCCAAACATGGTGATCAGGTACATGGAGAGGAAAAGCCCAAAGATGAGGGGCTGCAGTTCTGGTTCCTCTGAAAGTCCCAGAAGAAGAAATTCTGAAATTTGTGAATCATTGCCTGGTTCCATGTAGTGGATGTGATGACTAAAAATGAAAAAAAATAACATGATTAATTTTTACACATGGGTGTTACTAACATTTTGAAATGCTACAATTTATATTTTGCAATCAAAACATATACTTTTTGTTGAAATTTGATCTCCTTTAAAAATATCATGTCTATGGCCATGCTACCCTGAACAAGCTTGATCTCATCTGATTTTGGAAGCTAAGCAGAGTCAGGCTTGGTTAGTACTTGGATGGGAGATCACCTAGGAAGACCTGGTGCTGCAGGTGTAAAAAAAAATCATGACATCTCTGATTATTAATTCCTGTCCCACTCTCAGCGTTTTGCCCAATAAATCATGTATTTTACAGGTTTAATGAGAAATTCTTTTTTTGCATTTGAGGAATATATGCTGATTCTTGACCATTTTCTCATCAAAGATTGTAGGGTGCTGAGAAACAAAAATTGCTATAATCTAATGATGGACAAAGAATATGAAAAAATGAAAAATCATATATGATGTCAGTCTGCACAAATGTTTTGAAGAAAAAGAAGTAGGTATAAAGGTGAGAGGAAGACAGGAAGATATCTGGGGAAGTGTTTAGGATGAGAAAGAGCCAGTGTAAACGTCCTGAGATTGGCACTTGTCTCCAGTAGTCAAGGCTCCAAAGGAAGCCTTGTGGTGAGGGGAATGAGAAAGAGGGGGAGTGGTAAGAATGGTGTCAGAGAATGTAGAGGAATGAGATGCTCTCCCTGCTACAGATGAAACTTCAGGACACAGGAAATCCCTCAATCACATGTTTTTCCTTTCATTTTAACCATTTTGTTTCGAAGGAACCTGTGAGTAGAAGTTATCCCTTCTTTATTTTGATCTATTGCTTAACATTCTGGTGACTGTATTTTAGAGCACACATTTTGAGTATATGAGCTACGTACCTTTGTCCTGATCACTGCTCATGCTCTGTAAACCACACACATTCACACTCATAGACACAGACACTATGATCTCCTGGGGCCATGTTATTACCAGGGTGTACTCACCCCCACTTGCAATAATGAGGAAAGAAATGATACAAGACACAGTGTCAACAGATTATCTTCCTAGAGACATTATAGAAATAGCACCAAATTTCTTTTGGTATGAATTCAATGGAGATGTAAAAATGGGGCTTAATTTCAATATGACTACTTTCTGCCCTGTTATAAAACAATCAGTTAGATAAATAGAGAGATAATATCAGAGACAGGGAGGGAGAGAGAGAGAGAGAGAGAGAGAGAGAGAGAGAGAGAGAGAGAGAGACAGACAGACAGACAGACAGACAGAAAGACAGAATTCAGTATGATGGGAGTGAGAGTCTCTGAGAGATTGTGCTGAGGAGAATTTGTCCTGATTTTAGCAATAAGCCAATAGCAGTTATGTCCCCTCGAGGCCCAGAATAACCAATAAAATAGCAAATAATTTATTCAAAAGAGAAAAAGAGCAATATCTTTATGGTGTTAAGACATCTTACAGAGTTACCATCCCACTAGAAAATTTGCAGAGAAAAAAATCTACAATTCACAAGAAAATATATACTATGCATGAAAAATAGTGGGTTTTAAGCTAAAATGGGAAGGGGTATTTATAAATGACATTAAGAGCAAAACTTTTGGAACCAAATAAATGGGTTTTGATTCTGGGATCTACCACCTCTTAGCTTTTTAAACAAGGAGAGACACCCAGACCTTCTAAATGCTAATATCCCCACCCAAATAGTACAGACAGTGGATTCCATCCAGAGTGGTGACAGATTTGAACAATATATGTAACATGCTTAGCACAGTTCTTTCCTGAGGGTAAATGAGAGGTTACCATTGTGATGGGATGAGGCTGATTATTTTCTTCTACCTCTCCAGTGTCTCCACTGCTTCCCCATCTCTTGCTCCCCAATTCCACAGCCATATTTCAGTTCCTGTCTTCTCTCCCATCTATCACAGACTGGACCCCTCTAGTCAAACAGATATTTCTAAGGCCTAAGAGAAGAGTTTCTATATTACAGAGCTGACATCAGTGATTCCTCAAGGAAATAGAAGCCAAAGTTCTGTAGCTTCAAACAAGAGCTCGACTCTCTGTGACCTTTTCACCAGCTTCACTCTCACAGGGCCCTGCCCTCTCTTACACACTGAATCTTCAACATTGAGCTTGACTCCCAGATTCACCTAACAGTTTCAATGCTCAGAGTCTTCACACACACACACACACACACACACACACACACACACACACACACACACACACTTTCATCTGCTTAGAGTTTCCTCACTGGTCTTTGGGGGTTTTTACCCACTTTCCATCCTCAAAGCTCCATCTTCTCAAAAAACTTTATTTAGGTATTAGGGGGCCCATGGTTTGATTTTTATTTAATTCTATGCCTTTTCTTTCCTTTACATGGTGAGTACGTTGAGGCATGCAGCATGTTATACACATCACCACACTCCCACCAGACTTAGCTGAGTTGGGAACAGTAGCTGAATAAGTAAACATTTCATGGAGGGAAGAGAGAACATTCTCAGAAATTGCCAATGAGAGCAAGAAGAGAAAGAGGAAACAGTGACCTAGGTGTGGAGGACATGCCAGAGGAATGTTTTACATATTCTGTATCAGGACCCAGTAGGGTGTCAGATATGGTTTGTAAGAATTAAATAGAATAGAACCAAGGAAATGCAAAAGAAAATATGAGAGTGTATCACACACATTAAAGGTACACACAGTATGGTTTCATGGTTCTCTTTGAAAGTCATGTGTGTGTGTGCCCCCAGGCATGAATGCATATTTGTGCTTTTCTGTGTTTGTGTGCAGATGTGCTGGATCACAATGCAACAGGACTGTAATTTGGAAAACAGTCCAAAAAAAAAAAAAAGCTCTGGAATCCAATGCACTGCAGGAAGATATAGTTAAAAATAACACCAGTTCCTGCCAATGAGGGAAAAGCAACATGAATGAAGATCCCCCAGAGAGCCAGGTGCAGAGAGAAGAGGCAGCTGGCATGGGTGCTGTAATTCCCTTGAACTTGAGGGACCTCATACTGACTGGACCTTTACTGCTCCACGGGCCTCATCACAGCATACACCTCGATAATTAATGATTAAATTGCCAAAGACCTTTAAATTAAAAAATAATTTTAAAAAAGGCAGTGTTGGAAGCAATATCAAAAGTTATAATTTCTACCTATATAAACGTAAATGGAATCAAATAAGCGTAAGAAAAACAGTGGTCATCATTAGTTGAATGCAAAAGAATGACATTCACAGGGTGAGAGAAAGTGATTGCTCTTTTTGAAAACACATCTAACCACACACATAAAAAAAGGTAGGAATAAGGAGAAATAGATGTGAAATAAGAACATAATATGTACATAGAGAAGATTTTTAGTACTAAGGATGCAAGAGGAAATTTTACATTTAAAACTTGACTTTTTGTTTAACATATAATGTAATATACATACGATGTATTATTGAATTGAACACTTGAAATCTACATAATTTTCTTAACAAATGTCACACAATAAATTTAATAAAAAATGTAATGGGGAAAACAGTTTGGTTGACTGATAGAATTAACTACACAAAATTTATAAACATTCATAGGTTCTCCTCAATATATCTACATATATGTAAAATAATTTACTGTCAAACAGTAAAAATCTTTAGTGGAAAAAACTTCAATTTTTGTTTGAAAGCATAAAATCAAAAAACACAAGAACTCAGCCCTCACTTTGTAAAGAAATTGCACCATTTGCTGTGAACTAAAAGGTTTATAACCCCAAATAGATGCAGTCATACAAATAACAAAATAATTGTCAAGTAAAACTCTTTGGTATTCTTCTTTCACTTATTGAATGTTATTGAATACCCAATGTGAGAGACGATATTGTGAAATGTTTTTCTCAGGAAGCCTGTTTCAACGTTGTATCTACTGCTTCAGTCTAGATGTTTCTAAAGAATAACAAACATGGTTGAATAAACCTCTCTTAAAAATTAAGAAAAAATGCCCTCACTTCACTGCTCACGCTTCCACACCTAATACTCCCCTGAACTGCAAGACTCCTTGTGTATGTTCTGATTTTACTGGAAGCATTTTACGCTTCCTATTTCTTCTTCACTTCCATTCCCGTCATGGAACTGTCACCAATGAACCTTGCATTGCTGATTCCAATGGCCATTTTCCTTTTTAAAATATTAAATAAACTACTTTTAAATTCATTAGTGCACCCAGCAAACAAATGTGGCCATCTCTAGGCTCTGGGTGAGGCTGATTATGTTATCAGTGACCTCAGGTAGAAGTTCTCAGTTTCTATCCTCTCTGACACTTTCTAGGACTACCTGGGCTCAGACTCACCTGGATGAGGTCTCTGAGAGGGAGGACTCCGTGTGGAAGTCCGAATTCCTCCCTTGATGGTTGATGATGTGGACTGAAGCTCTGTTCCGCAACCAGACTTAAGAATCCCCCCCCCCCAAAAAAAAAACCCAAATACTTCCTGTAAAGCCCAGGGTTGCATATGCAGAGAGGAGATATTTTCTGCTCTCTTTATCTGCTCCTTAGACACTGTTTCCATTGTTACTCTCACCTCTGAGCACATTATTTTCCTGCAGGACACTAATCTGAACTGAACGGAAATATTTCCTGCTGATTCTCTGTTACCAATGGTTAGAAGGTTAGAAGTCAAGTGAATCCTGTTTTCATTACTCCTTCTTCATGACTGTCCCACCTGCCAGAGGTCTCACCTCCCAGCACCTATGCCAACCCTGAGTTAAAGTTCTGTGGTTAGTAGACCCCAAATAGCCAAAGCAATTTTGAGAAAGTAGAACAAAGCAGGAGGCATCACAGTGCTTGATTTCAATCTATATGACAAAGCTATAGTCTTAAAAAATCTATGGTAAAACAGATTCACAAAGATAGATGACATTCTGGTGATGGCCAGAGGAAAGGGGGTTGGGAGGCTGAGAGAATGGGGAATGGGGTGAAAGGTTAAAGAAATACAAATTAGTAATTGATAGATGGTCACAGGGATGGGAAGCACAACATAGGGAATTAAGTTAGCGTTAATGTAATGGCTAGGTGGAGAGCCAGAGGAGAGAAAGAGCAATTAGGAGGATCATTTTTATAAGCTATATAAATGTCTAACCAATGTACTGTATGCTTGAAACTAATAAAATAAACTTAAAAAAACTTCAAAAAATCTATGATACTGGCTTAAAAACATACAGATCAATGAAAGAGAAATAAACTCACAGATATAGTAATTAATTTAGGAGAAAGGAGCCAAGAATATCCAATGGTGGGAAAGACTGTATCTCCAATAATGATTAAAAATACTGGACAGATACATGCAAAAGAATAAACCAGGTCATGATTCTAGGGGTACAAAATGAGTCATTTCAATATGTATATGTGGACTATTTTTGAGCTGAATGCAATTGAGACCCTGAGAGCCAAATAGGAACATTTACTTTTCCTTTAAGGAATTTTAATTTGAGGCCTTGCCCATTATAAAAGTGATCATCAGAGATAATCTATTATGACCTAGGGCAGGGCATACTTGTGATAACTGAACAGCTGCTCTTCTTACTGTTCTGCAGTGACCCCCCCCCCTTTCACAATAGCTTAGGAGACATAAACAAGGACATGTTTCTTCCAAGGAAAAGAGAAAAATGAAGTAAGATTTGATAGTAAAAAAAGAGTTGTACAGGCCTGATTCAGTCATGTTTGCAGTTTGTTTCTTTCAGAGGTCAGCTGCTTTAATTTTTTGGGCAGCTTTCATTTCAGGTCATCAGACAGTGTGCAGGTCCAGTATGGATTTGGAGCCTTCTTTAGGTGTGACACATACATCTAAGAGTCTACTCCTCGTAGTTTAGTGGCACAGGGGTCAGTCAATAGTGCCTGTAAGGGCCCTTCGCATGCACTAGATGGAATCTTTTTTGAGATATTTTCTCCAGTAAACAAAATCTCCAGGTTATCGATTATGGATTTTGAATTTTTCATTTCTTTGGAGTACACTGTGAAAAGTCTGTTCCACCAAAGCATATTTTCAATAGAAGAAGTTAGCCTTTACAATATTGAAGCATGTTTCCTTCTACCAACTGTGTATCAAAAGAAACAGGAGCCACTCTGAGAAACTTTTGAGATTCCCAAATTTTATTTTTTTTTAAATTATATTGGACAATAATAGTACTAAAATAGATAAAAACTGTGTGGAATGCCTACTATGAATGGTATTTTGAGGCTTCCAAATGACACCAAGAATCTGATGTTGCCTTTTTCTGAAATAGTCTTAAAATTAACAGAGGCTACTGAAATTTTAAAGAAAGACAGTGATGTCTGAAGCCACGTGTTCTCCCTCTGCAGCGCTGCTCTGCCCTTCCCCCTCTCCTCCATCATCTCAGGATCCACCGTCAGGTCCACGCTATTCTACACAGACTTTGCCTCAGGCTTCCCTAGCTTGAATAAACACATCTCTTTAACCTCTTTGCCTCATGCTCCACCTTCGACGCCGTCTTGCCTCCACTCCCGCCTTCCTTACCTTCAATTCTGCCTCTGGTGTCATTTTCCCTTGAATCCTTTCCTACTTTCATTCCTCTGAACTTACCAGTACTTTCCCACTTTAGATTAATTCCATAGGGATCTTAATATACTCCAAGTTTCATATGTTTTTGTACCTAAAGCTGAGTTTGGAGCCATCATACAGGAATTCCCTAAGGTACCTGAGGATCTGCACAAGCTTGTGGAGGAATCTGATACTATCATTCAAGTCTATCAGGCTGGGTTCTCTGGTTTATATCAGCTACTTCACATATTCATTGGTGAAGGCCAGGAGTGACGCTGGCTGAGAACTGCCAGATGAGAACTGCCAAATGCGAACATCCCCAAAGGGACTTAGAAGAGCAATCCTCCAATTTGGGGGAAGAAGCCAGAGAACTTGCTAGAAAATAACACCAAAGCAATTCCCAAGGCTTTTGTGAAGGCTGCTGATTGGAGCAAAATTTACATTTGTTCACAAAAGTCTGACTAATCTGTTCATAACTATTATAATAGACTTCAGGTCATTTTTGAAGAGAAGCCTGGTTTTCAGGTGTTGCTACTACTCGGGTATCTTTTAATTCTTTGTTTATTAATAGGCTGAAAAGTGATCTTTCCCTCCTAGTTAAGATAACCAGGACCAAATGGCAGACTGTGATATGGCCCTGGATATGGCCATTTGACTTGTCCTCTAGAGGAACCACCATAAGTAAAGTGACCAGGATTTTTAATTTTCACACTCAGCAGATAGAGGCCCTATGTGAAACCAAAAGACTCCAAACTTTTGCCATTATTGCCAAGAACCAAGACACTGGAAAAAAAGAATTCCATTAGTTTAAGCATTTCATATGCTCTCAACCTTCTCATCAGCCTTCTAAACATCTCAGTTAGTTATCTTACATCCTGTGAAATCCTACTATAAATTTTTTTCAGTAGTATATTATATGGTGTCATACAAGAAACCTTATGTAAAAGAATTGAACAAGCTATTTTTCAGAAATATTTCATGTGATGTCATTCATAAAACTTTATATAAAGTAACTGAATGATGAATTTATAATAGCCTCCGGAATGAGTATATACACTATTTCTTCAAAATTACATGCAGAAATGACTCTTGGTTCAGGAGACTTAAAACTACCTGCACCTGACTCTAACACAGAACCACAGCCTGACTACTCACAGAGTGGCCCTCACTCCAGGACCTACGACATCAACATCACCTGGGAGATGGCTTGATTCTCAGAATCTCTGGGCCTACAAGGATCTTCCAAATCAGATTCTGCATTTGAACTAGAATAATGGGTGAGTCACATGTGCAGTAAAATTGGAGAAGATCCGGTCTAGTATAAGTTGTCTCACCTTCTAAGTTGACAATAGGGGCAGAATAATTAGTTATGTTGGGTTTGTAGGTGTTTAGCAGCCTCTCTAGAGGTTTGCCAAATAGCCCAGGGACAATACCTTAGGTTGGGAACCGCTGGTGCAGAGTCAAAAACTGGAAGCGTCCCATCCCTCACTCAATTTGTAACTTGGGGCAGACACTAAACTCCTTCAAGCTCCACTTCTACATAAAGAAATGGAGTTCATAATAATACTACCTCATGGCCGGACTTATTGATAAATTAAATTGGACAAAGTCTATAAGATGCTAAACTCAAATTACATGGCATAAAAATATTGAAATGTATCTCCCATAATTAACAAATATTTTATAATAAGGGTCTGGATGACAGCTCTTAGCTTGTAACATAAGTTCAAAATCCCTAATTATCCTGACAAATGTGTCATGAAGCCACAGAGTGTGGTGCCCAGGATTGCGTATCAAAAAAACCCCACAGTTCTCCCCTTGTTGTAGAGGGAATAACAATTCTCTGGAGACATCAGTCTGTGTCCCAACACTAATCTGCTTATATAGATCAATGAGACCTGTTCCTGACAGATTTCTTTCTTTCTTCTCTTTCTTTCTCTTTCTTTCTCTTTCTTTCTCTTTCTTTCTCTTTCATTCTCTTTCTTTCTTTTTCTCTTTCTTTCTTTCTTTCTTTCTTTCTTTCTTTCTTTCTTTCTTTCTTTCTTTCTTTCTTTCTTTCTTTCTTTCTTTCCTTCCTTCCTTCCTTCCTTCCTTCCTTCCTTCCTTCCTTCCTTCCTTCCTTCCTTCCTTCCTTCCTTCCTTCCTTCCTTCCTTCCTTTCTTTCTTTTCCCCACTGGAGACAGGTTTTGTTGATGCTGATGGGGCTAGGAACTGGGTCATGGGGTTGATGTGGGGGCTGAGTCAGTCAGCAATGCATAAGACCTGGGCACATGGGGACAAGTTAGGGCACATTCATTTTCTCAGGATTCTTTGGCTCTTTCTTTGGGGAAGGGAGAGAGCATCTTGAGGGGGGAGCAATTCAAAAAGCAACAAGGGAGAGGTTGGGGATGGTGGAGGTTCCTAACCTGAGGGAAGGCACCACAATAGGCAGCAACATCTGCATGGAAAGCTGGGTCAGCTGATCAGTAGAGGAAAATGGGAGGGTGCATGGGATTGGCTTCTTGGGGAGAGATCCAACCTTGGCCTGGGTAAGCTCTCAAAAATGCCTGGTATTCCAGAGGAGACTGTTGCAGGGACCAAAGCCTCTTTACCTGTGAGCCTTCTTAAAGAGAAATAGGCATTCTGGAGCCCCCTGGCAAGGGGTGCCAGGAATAGCCATTAAGGCACAGATGGGGACAGACAAGGCTCCAAAGCACAACTGGTTGGGGGGCAGGGGCAGCCCCCCGGCTGAGTGCCAGGGTCCCAAGAGGACACGGGATGACCCACACTTGATTTATTTGGGGCTGAGCACAACCTGACTGCTTCAGAAACCACTTCCTTGATGCCATCCTCCTGCAGGGCCCAGTGCTCAAGGTAGAGCACAGCATGAATGTGCTTGGCCCTCCTGCAGTGTGATGGGCACCTGGCCCTTCTCCTTAGGCACCACAGAGTGTAAGGCTGGGTCTTCAGGTCCTTCTTGGTACCCATCAGGAGGATGGGCACATCAGGGCAGTGATTGCACACCTCTATATGCTACTTATGCTGCACATTCTTTAAAAAGGCGGACTGGCAAAAGAGAAAGAGATGAATCTTTGGTGTCTGGTTACCATTACGAATATGTAAAGGATAGTTATATATATAGTAGTCCCTTTTCTCCTGTGCATGCCTTATCTCCATTCCCCTTTGTGCAACTGGATCTTTGAATCCTCTTCTTTTCAGTCATTGTTGTCTAAATTTGTCCCTATATGTGCTGAACATTCATTACTATCTTGCTATAGCAAATCTCTTTTTATTGTTTAAGCTTATTATGCCCTGTTCTTAGTAAGGTTTGCACTCCTCTGCTTCTATCAGCCTACTAGTCACCTTACTCTTAATTATGTTTTTCGTTGTTTTTGTTGTCATTTTGTTTTACATGAGCTTACCCTTTTCAGTATTTCTTGTAGTGCAGGCCATATAGTGAAGAATTCCTTCAATTTTTGTATGTCTGGAAAGGTAATGGATACATTAGTCTTAACTAGTAGTTCCTTCATTTAATAGTTTGAATATTTGATTCTACCCCTTTTTGGCTTGTAAAGTTTGTGCTGAGAAGTTCACTGATACTCTAGTGGGTTTTCCTTTATAGGTTATTGTCTTCTTTTCTCTGGCTGAACTTAGAATTCTGTCTTTGTCATTGATTTTTTGATAATTTTAATACAATGTGTCTGGTGTAGACCCTTTCGGGTTGAAATAATTGGGTGTTCTGTTGACTTCTTGAATTCCAAGCTCCAGCTCATTCCTTACAGTTGGAAAATTCTCATCAACTATTTGTCTGAAAATGCTTTCTAGTCCCTGCTCCTTTTCCTTGCCTTCAATAATGCCCATTATTTTTATGTTTTCTCTCCTGATAGTATCAGCTAGTTCTTGAATTTCTCTTTCATTATTTTTCATTCTTCAGTTTCTCTCTTCTTCCTTCTGATTTATTTCTAGATTTCTGTCTTTGATATCACTGATGCTTCCCTCCATTTGGTCGACTCTATTTTTCAAGCTTACTATTTCATTACTATTTCAAGGGGAGAGATGTTTCTGATATCACCTTCAGTCTAGACTTTTGAGAGAACTTTAGCTCAGGGTTGGAATAAGGTCTTGGTAGGTGAAACCTCAGGCAGGCAGGGGAGTCATGGAGAAAAAGTAACAAAAATAGGATTCACTTGACTTCTATATTGATCCCTTGGGAACAGAATCATCAGGGAAATTTTCCATTCAGTCTGGACCAGTGTCCCACAGGGAAATCGGGGCTCAGAGGTGGGAGTAACAATGTAAACAGTGTCTAACAAGCAGATAAAAGGAGATAAAAATGCCTCCTTTGCTGTATATGCAACCTTAGGCTTTTTAGGACGTATTTGTTATTTTGGATTCCTAAATCTGGTTGGGTTCCAATGCATCACTCCTTCCTGCTGTTCTATCTGGGGACAGACATTCAGCCCCTAGCATCCACCATCCAGAAAAGAATTCAGACTTCTATACAGAGTCCTTCCTTGGAGAGACCTCATCCAGGTGAGTCAGAGAGCCCAGCTTGTGCTGCAGCAAAGGATCATAGAGGAAGAAACCTGAAACCTTCTACCTGAGGGCTCCTGAGAGCCTAACCAGCCTCGCCCAGAGCCCAGAGATGGCTGTTTGTTTATTGGGTTGACTAATTAATTAATTTAATGTGTCAAATTTGAGTTGTTTTCACAGACTTTGCAGTTTGACATTGAATTTCTTTATATATGTAGAGATGTATTTGGGGGTAAAGTATGACAATTTTTAAAATGCATGAGCTCAATTCTATCAGCCTGTCATATTGGGTTTCCCCTGTTACTTTTAAAGGTAAAAAGTTCTAGATCATCTCCTATCTTGTGAAAGGCATTCCTTTGCATTCAATTAATGTTCACCTTTATTTTTTTCTTAAGCATATTGAAAGCCATAATATAGGAAGAAGTTCTGCAGATACTACTTCCTCCACTGCTTTTTAAAAGTGTGATTTTGTATTTTGCATTTCCAGCTCTTGGCTTATTTATCTGTAATTATAGACTCATATTGATGTAATCACATTATTGTATTTTATATCTTTTCTTTTAGAAGTTAATCTTAGGTTTCTATTCAATTTCACTTACACAGTTACTTGAATCCACTATAATCAACCTGGTTTTATTTTTCCTGATCTTCTTTTTCTTCTATGACTTCCATTCCTTACTATTTTTTTTATATTTTGCACATATTTATGACACCATATCAGTGAGCAAAATAAGTGAGGCCTCCCTTCATTTGACTCTCACATTATAATGGAGATGGTCCAGTACAATGAAATGAATATGATATGATGCCATGTCCTCAGGGATAAATGTGTGAAGCAAGGGGATCAATAGTTGTGGCATAAACAAGATTTTATAGAGTATGTCTGTGGAGGCAAGGAGCAGAATCATGACTAGTGTACCCATCAGATGGGAAATAAAAGAGGTCAAAACTCAAAGCCCAAGAATAGTAAACAACATAATTCCACAAAGAAAAGTGAGAGAAGGGCCAGCTGCATCCACCAATAGGCTTTATTTTTTTTTAAAAAAGTGATCAAATAAATGTTGACAAAGTATAGGAATAACAATTAGATCAGAGCCGAGGTAGACGCTGTGATGAGGTCAGTGGGGCAGCAAAGGTCCAGTCAGTGTGATGTCCCTTGAGTCAGAGGGAACTGCAGCACCCACGCTGGCTGCCTCTTCTCTCTGCACCTGGCTCTCTGTGGGTTCTTCATTCTTATTGCTTCTCCCTCGTTGGCAGCAACTGGCATTCTTTTAAACTGTTTTTTCCTTTACTGCATTAGATTCCTAATTTGTTGATCATGTCCCAGAGTGAACATGTCGTTTTCATTGTTATCAAACCAGTGTGTACATGAAAACACACAAATACATATGTATGTGTACACACACAACTAAATAAAGAGGATCATCGCCTATGATACATATACTAACAGGAACGACATAGTCCAAACTTTTGTATATATATTGACCAAATCTGTGGACATTAGATAGATGGATACCACTGCCCCACTATTTGCGTGAGAATATTTAGAATGAATTGGTCGTCTTTCCAAATTAAACATCTCCTATTTGGTAGATCCAAGATTCAAAACTCAGTTACTAATCTCCAAATTTTACATTTACTATTATTTAGAAAAGCCTTTTACCATTTTATCTTTTAAAATTCTCACTATTTTTTGTACATCGTGTCTTTCCTTTAGTAATTTGTGGGTTTGTTCTCTTTGCTCACATTTTTAATCGATATTCATTCATTAAGGTGTCTTGACATTGATAATAAATCACTCCTTTCTCTTTTGAACACTTTGATTTTTACTATTAGTCATTCTGCTCATCATGGTGATGTAACTAGGTTTGGAATACTGCCAGAACCAAGGATTCTTTCTCCTCATCACAAACTCTCAGGAACCCCACCACCTAAGACATTAGATAATTTTTCCCTTTATGTCCAATTCTTCTTACTATTTCTGTTTTTTGAACTGAGTTCTTTAAACTTCATTAAATATAATACAGAAAACTAGTCATATAATCTGGCACATAATTAATTTAGTACTATCTGACCCTTATGAAAAATCAGAAAAACCATATAGGCTTCAACTGAAATCCAATTACCTAGTTTCCAAAAAATTACAAATAGAAGCTAAATAAAAACAGCAAATAAATACAGGACAGAAAATGATCAGATTAAAATGGAGTGCTAAATTTACCTCTTCATTGGAGGCCTACCCACTTGCATTTGGATACTGTTTCTCTATTCTTCATGGGAAAGATAATCTGATGTTGATAGCTTGCCTTGTATCATTTTATTCCTAGTTCTTATAGCTGGAGGTGAAAATAACATGTCCCTGGGAAGTCATAGTGTGCCCATCTGTGCATACATGTGCATGTATGTGTGTGTGTGGGTGGGGGCGGGGCAGGATGAGCAGTTCTCAAAACAGCAGTGCCTGAGATCATATACTCCAGAATGTGACCCTTGAAAAAGAGAGGTAACAATTGTTAACCAACAATAAGATGGGGATCCTTTTCTGTTCACAAAATCCCATGGAAATAAAATTAATAAAGTGCAAGGAACAACTTACAGATGAAGGGACTCGCTGTGTTTTGAAGTATCAGGAGTAGCAGTTACCCCACATTCTCTGACAGCGTCTGTCATCACTCTGCCTCTTGCTCATTCCCCTGGACATACTGGCTTCATTTTGAGAACTGAATATCTGAAACAAGTTCATCCTTAGCGCCTCTACATTGGCTCTTTCTCCTAAAGAACACACATTTCCTCGAATAAATTTATGTCTCCTGCTTTTTCTTCCTTGAGGTCACTGCTCAATTGTCATTTTGTTTTTAGATCTTCCTGAACTCTCAGTAAAAATAACACTTCATTTACTCACTTTTATACATGCTGTTTTTCACTACATAGTATTGCGATTATGACATTTCTACCATGTTACTAATTCCCATTTATGTAAAAATTAATTTTTTTATTCATAGCTGTGACAACCACCACATGCTACCAGGCAACCATACACGACATTCAGAATTTCTTCTTCTGGGACTTTCAGAGGAACCAGAACTGCAGCCCCTCATATTTGGCTTCTTCCTCTCCATGTACCTGATCACTGTGTTTGGAAACCTGTTCATCATTCTGGCCGTTAGCTCAGACTTCCACCTCCACACGCCCATGTACTTCTTCCTCTGCAACCTGTCCTTGGTGGACATCTGTTTCACTTCTAGCACCGTCCCAAAGATGCTGGTGAACATCCAGACTCAGAGCAAAGTTATCACCTATAAAGGCTGCATCACACAGATGTATTTTTCCACATTCTTTGGTTTGTTGGATGACTTACTTCTGACTGTGATGGCCTATGACCGCTTTGTGGCCATCTGTCACCCCCTGCACTACACAGTCATCATGAACCCCTGGCGCTGTGTGCTACTGGTTCTGGTATCTTGGATCATGAGTGCCTTGATTTGCTTGTTTCACAGCTTATTGGCACTGAGGCTGTCTTTCTGCACAGACCTAGAAATTCCCCAGTATTTCTGTGAAATTAATCAGGTGATCAAACTTGCCTGTTCTGACACCTTTCTTAATGACACGGTGATATATATTGCAGCGGGGCTGCTGGGTGGTGGTCCTTTGGCTGGGATCCTTTACTCTTACTCTAAGATCTTTTCCTCCATATGCAGAATCCCATCAGCTCAGGGGAAGTATAAAGCATTTTCTACCTGTGTGTCTCACCTCTCAGTTGTCTCTTTATTTTATTTTACAGTCCTAGGAGTGTACCTCAGCTCTGCTATTACCCACAGTTCACACTCAAGTGCAGTAGCCTCAGTGCTGTACACCATGGTAGCACCCATGCTGAACCCCTTTATCTATAGTCTGAGAAATAAAGACATAAAAGGGGCTCTGAAAAGATTCTTTGGAATGGCAAGAATGAAAATTACATAATAATCATTAATGCTGTTTTTGAAAAGTAGAACATATATCAAAAAATAAAAATAGCAGATTATAATTTTCCTCAGTTTTGTTTGCCTTAATTTTTATCAGTTAGCTAATGCTGTATAACAAAGTGTTCTGAATGCTGTGGTTTATATCAGTTGGATTGTATCCTGGAAATTGTTCTGATCTCTGCTCAGATACTCATGATCTCCATCAGCTGTGAGTCTCTACACTACATGTCTCTAGCTTATCCATGATGTCATATAAGGCTATAGTGCACCCTTGTCTTGAATCAGATTTTGACAGTTCATTTATATATGTAGTTTAATCTGACAAAAATGAGTTTACCAAATGTAATTTGCCTCATGTTAATGTCAGTAATTTTATATCCATATAAGACATTTTTTTCTACTCAGTGATATTTCTCCCTTCCTCAATTAAATTGTGACTCAGCTATCTGAGCTATGCATCCTACTTTGAACCACATCATTAGATTTTTTTACTCCACATTTTTTCTTTTTGAAATTTTTGTTCTTTTTAAAAATATTGCTCTGACATTCATTAATAAAATTATGTTTCAAGTGTGCAATTCAATAACATGTAATATGTAATATTGCATTGTGTGTTCACCACCCAAAGTTAAATTTCCTTCTGTCACCAAATATTTGACCCATTTCCTGCACATATTTAAAATTTTTAATTACTGAATTGAAAGAACCTTATAAAATTAAGATTATCTATTTCATGGGTCCATTCATAATTCAGGAAATTATATGATGGTTTTAATTCTGTTGTTATACAATTGTAAAAATTGATTCTCCCTGAGCCTCCGTTTTTTATTTCTGATGGGAATGTGGGATGATAATAATTCTGATGAATGTGCTACAGAAGAAATGAATTCTGTGGAAATAATTTTTTAAATTTAATTTTATCTTTTTTAAGTTTATTGGAATAACACTGGTTAATGCAATTATATAATTTTCAAGTGTACATTATAATTTGATATCTATATATTCTATTGTGTGATTACCACCCAGAGTCCAGTCTCCTTGAGCTACCGTGTATTTAATCCCCTTTATCCACTTCACCCTCCCTCAGCACCCATATGATTAACCTCCTTTACCCTGTCTACATCTTTCCTCCTCCCCCACCCTTACCCTCTGGTAACCACTAGTCTATTGTCCATGCCCCTGAGTCTTTGTTTGTCCTGTTCATTTGTTGCTTTTAGGTTTATATCCCACATATAGGTAATATCATGTGATTTTCAACTTTTCAGTTTGACTTATCTCGCTTAGCACGATTATCTCGATGTCCATCCAGGTTGTTGCAATGGCAATATTTCTTCTCTTCTAATGCCTGAGTAATATTCTTTAGCCAATCATTTATTGTAGGACACTTTGGTTGCTTCCATGTCCTGGCCACCATGAATAATGCTGCTCTGAACATCGGTGTGGAAATATCTTTTCAGATATGGGTTTTCAAAAATTTAGGGTAAATGCCCAGTAGAGGGATTGCTGGCTCATATAGCAGATTAATTCTTAGTTTTCTGAGGAACCTCCATACTGTTTTCTATAGTGGCTGTACCAATTTGCAGTCCCACCAGCAGTGTATGAGGGTTCCATTTTCTCTGCATCCTCAGCAACTTTTGTTATTACATGTTCTGTTGATAATAGCTATTCTAACAGGTGTGAGATGATATCTCCTTGTGGTTATGATTTGCATTTCCCTGATAGCTAGTGATACTGAACATCTTTTTATATATTTGTTGGCCATTTGTATGTCCTCTAGGGAGAAGTGTTTGTTCAGGTCCTCTGCCCATTCTTTGATTGGATCATTTGATTTTTTGTTGTTATTGAGTCATATGATTTCTTTGTATATTTTGGATATTAGGCCCTTATTGGAGGAGTTACTTGCAAATATATTTTTTCCATTCAGTTGGTTGTCTCTTTATCTTGTTGGTGGTTTCTTCTGCTGAGCAGAAACTTTTAAGTTTAATATAGTCCCATTCCTTTATTTTCACTCTTACTTCTCTTCCCTTTAAGGTCAAATTCATAAAATCCTCTTTAAGTCCAAGATCCTGAGTTTGGTTTCTATGTTTTCTCCTATACATTTTATTGTTTCAGGTCTTGTATTCAGATTCTTAATCTATTTTGAGTTAATTTTGGTGTGTAGTGATAGATAACAATCTAGCTTTATTCTTTTGCAGGTGGTTTTCCAGTTTTCCCAGCACCATTTATTGAAGAGGCTTTTCTTTCTCCACTGTATGTTTTTGGCTTTTTTGTTGAAAATGTTTTGCCCACATATATATGGATTTACTTCTGGACTCTCGATTCTGTTCCTCTGGTCCGTGGGTCTGTTTTGCTGCCAATATCATGCCTTTTTGATTACTGTCATTTGGTAGTATAATTTGAAGTTGGGCAGAGTGATGCCTCCAGCCTCATTCTTTTTTCTCAGGATGGCCTGGCAATTCAGGGTCTTTTGTGCTTCCATGCAAATCTGATGGTTTTTTGTTCTATTTCTAAATCTGTATAATGTTTTAGGTAATATGGTCATTTGAACTATGTTGATTCTTCCAATTTAAGAACATGGAATATTTTCCCATTTCTTTGTATCCTCTTTTAATAGAGTTTTGTAGTTTTCATTATATAGGTCCTTCACATATTTTGTTAAAATTATTCTTAGGTATTTTATTCTTTTTGTTGCAATTGCAATAGGAATTATTTTCCCACTTCTATTTCTGATGCTTCATTATTAGGATAAAGGAAAGCTATGGATTTTTGAACATTGATTTTGTATCCAAAGACTTTACTGTATTTGTTTATTGTTTCTCGTAGTGTTCTTATGGAGTCTTTAGGGTTTTTTGTATAGAGAATCATGTCATCTGCAAGTAGTGACAGTTAGACTTCTTTGTTTACTATTTGGATGCATTTTATATTTTTCTATTGCCTGATTGCACTCACTAGGACCTCCAATGTTATATTGAATAACAGTGGCAATAGTGGACAGCCTTGCCTTGTTCCCAATCATAGAGGAAAGGTTTTTAGTTTTTTACCATTAACTATGATGTTGGCTGAGGGTTTATTATGGCCTTTATTATGTTAAGGTACTAACCTTCTGTTCCAATTTTGTGAAGTGTTTTGATCATAAATGGATGCTATATATTGTCGAAGGCTTTTTCTGCATCTATTGATATAATCATATGATTCTTATTTGTTAATTTGTTTATGTGGTGTATCACATCAATCAATATGTGTATGTAAACCAACTCTGTGCCCCTGGGATGAAGCCCACTTGATCATAGCGTATAATCTTTTTAATATGTTGCTGTATTTGGTTTGCTAGTATCTTATTTAGGATTTTTGCATCTGTGTGCATGAGAGATATTGGTGTGTCATTTTCTTTCTCTGAGTTATCCTTACCAGGTTTTGGTATCAGAGTAATAATGGCCTCACAGAATGAGTTGGGAAATATTGCCTCCTCTTCTATTTTTTGGAAGAGTTTGAGGAGAATAGGCATTAAATCTTCTTTTAATGTTTGGTAGAATGCACTGGTGAAGCCATCTGGTCCTGGACTTTTACTTTTTGGTAGGTTTTTGATGATTGTTTTAATTTCTATACTGCTGATCGGTCTATTTAGTTTTTTCAGTTCTTCTTGATTCAGTTTATTCAGAAGGTTGTACTTTTCTAAGTACTGGTCCATTTCTTCTAGGTTATTAATTTTGGTGTTATATACTGTTTTATAGTATTCTTGCACGATCCTTTGTATTTCTGTGATGTCAGTAGTAATTTCCCCTCTTTCATCATTGATTTTGTTTCTTTTTTGTGTCATTTCTCTTTTTTCTTTAGTGAATCTAGCCAGGGGTTTGTCAATTTTATCATTATTCTCAAAGAACCAGCTCTTTGTTGCATTTTTTTTTTCAATTTCATTTTTTTCTGCTATAATTTTGATCATTTCTTTCCTTCTGCTGACTTTAGGCTTCATTTGTTCTTCCTTTTCTAGTTTTTTAAGATGAAGCATTAGGTTGTTTATTTGGGCTCATTCTTGTTTTAAGGGTTGGAGATAGGCCTGTAATGACATGAACTTGCTTCTTATGCCCGTTTTTGCCATGGCCCCAAATTTTTGATATTTTGTCTTATCATTATCATTCATTTCTATGTATCTCTTGTTCTCTCTTTATATTTATTTTCTGATCCAGTTATTTTTCATTAGCATGTTGTTTCTTCTTCATGTATTTGTGGATCTTCCTGATTTCGTTTTGCAGTTTATCTCTAGTTTCAAAGCATTATGATTAGTATATGGTTATGGTTAGTATAATTTCAACCCTCTTATATTTGCTGAGGATATCTCTGTGTCTCAGCATGTGGTCAATTCTTGAGAATGTTCCATGTGCACTAGAGAAGAATGTATAAGCAGCTGTTTTGGAATGGAAGGCTCTGTAAAGGTCAATTATGTCCAGTTGGACTAAAGTGTCATTTAAGGATGTTATTTCTTTACTGATTATCTTTTTGAATGATCTTCTATATCTGACAGTGGGGTATTTAGGTCCCCTGTTATGATAGTGCTTTAGTCTGTTTCTCCCTTTAGTTTCGTTAGTAATTGATTTACATATTTCGGGGCTTCTTGATTGGGAGTATAGTTATTAATAAGTGTTATGTCTTCTTGGTGCATGATTCCCTTAACCATTATGAAGTATCCCTTAGTATCTTTCTTTACCTTTTTTATTTTCAAGTCTATTTTGTCTGATATTAGTATCACTACGCTCGCTTTTCTCTGAATGTCATTTGTTTGAAATATCATTTCTACCCTTTCACTTTGAGTCTATATTTGTCTTTGGAGCTGAGATGTATTTCCTGGAGGCAGCATATGGTTGGGTTTGTATTTTGATTTATTTTGCAACTCTGGGCCTTTTTATTGGTGAGCTCAGTTCATTTACACTGAGTATGATTATTGAAATATGTGGTCTTCTCATAGCCATTTTATCTTTTGCTCTCAGGTAGCTCGGTGTTTCCATTGCTTCCTTGTCCTTGTTTTTCTAGTTTGTTTGTTTGTTTGTTTGTTTTGATTGGCTTTTGTGGGTTTTGCCTCTGCTTCTTCTTGTTTTATGTTATATACTTTAATTTGGAATCTTTGGTATGTGATTATCATTATGAATATGTAAAAGATAGCTATCTGTATACAGTCGTCCATTTTCATCTATGGGTGCCTTATCTCCTTTCCCCTTTGAGAATTAGATCTTTGAATCCTCCCCTTTTCAATTATTGTTATCTCAATTTGTTCCTATGTATGCTGAATGTTCATTACTATCTTGCTATAGCAATTATCTTCTTACTATTTAAGCTTTTAATGCCCTTTTCTTAGTAAGGGTTGCACGCCTCTGCGATTTGCATGATAGCCACTTTACTTCTAATTATGTTTTTTTTTTGTTATTTTTTTAGATGAGCTGACAACTTTCAGTATTTCCTGTAGTGCAGGTGTTATAGTGGAGAATTCCCTGAATTTTTGTATGTCTGGAAAAGTCTTAATTTCTCTTTCATATTTAAAGGAGAGCTTAGCTGGATACATTATACTAGGCTGGCAGTTTTTTTCACTTAATAGTTTAAATACTTGATTTTACTTATTTCTGGCTTGTAAAGTTTGCGCTGAGGAGTCTGAGGATAACCTAATGGGTTTTCCTTTATAAAAAACCTTCTTTATTTCCCTAGCTGTCCTGAGAATTCTGTCTTTGTCATTGATTTTTGAAACTTTAATACCATGTGTCTTGATGAAAGTCTTTTTGAGTTGAGATAATTGGGTGGTCTATTGACTTCTTGAATTCCAAGCTCCAGCTCATTCTTTACAATTGAGAAATTCTCATCAACTATTTGTCTGAAAATGCTTTCTAGTCTCTCTTCCTTTTCTACTCCTTTGGTCATGCCCATTTTTCCTATGTTTCCTCTCCTGATGGTATTATCTAGATCTTGTATTTCTCTTTCATTATTTTTCATTCTTCAGTTTCTCTCTTCTTCCTTCTGATTTATTTCTAGATTTATGTCTTTGCTGATTCTTTCCTCCATTTGGTCGACTCTACTTCCCATGATTGCTCTTTCGTTTTTCAACTCTTGCTGTGTGTTCTTCATCTCCAGAAACTCTATTTGGTTCCTTTTGAGAGTTGCAATCTTCTTGCTCTGCTCATCTAGTGTTTTCAATTCCTGAAATTGGTCATTTGAGTTGTTTTGGCTCTCATTGAGTTTTTTCAGAAGTACCATTCTGAATTCTCTGTCATTTAAGTTGCATATTTCTATGTCTGTAAGCTTATTTTCTGGAGATTTTTCTCTTTCTTTCTGAGATGCCTTGCCACTTTGGTTGTTCATGTGTTTAATAGACTATTTCTCCACCTGGGCATTAATGGAAGTGTATTCTGCTGTTTTTTCAGAAAGAAGATTTATTATATAAAAGACTATCTTTAGCCTGCTGCAGAGAAAGTGTTTTTCTTTTGGTTTCCAGTAGGTGGCATCTAAGCCTCTTGGATTCCTGCTTTATATAAAGCCTAAGTGTCTTTTTTAAAATTTTCTTGCAGACATTTAAGCACACTTGCTACTCTCAGTTCAGTCCTTGTCAGTGTTAGCAACAGTTTCATTAGCATTTGCTCAGATTCCCGTGGACTGACCATGGTGATCAGTCACTAAGGATTTGGGGAGAGGGGCCTTTTGGGTTGGGAATTGCGGGCTGCAGCTCAGCTTCAGTTTTGCAACTGGAGCTGGTAAAAATCAGTTGTTGTTTCTCTACCATCCTGTCCTGATTCTCTGCTTTCTGCCCTGATGACTAGGCCCTGTTGCTGGCTGCTAGAAGTTCCGGCACTTCTAGGCAGGCTGATCAGGGAAGTTGTCGCACCTTCTCTCGTCCCTCTCCTCCTACAAGAAGCTCCAGCAGCTTCGAGAGGCAGTTTCTTTATTTTTCCAAGTGCACTGCCCAAAACCCTAGGTTCTGACCTTTGCTAGCTCTTGTGCGCAGATCCCATGCTCAGATGTGCTGGTGTGTACGGTTTTTTTTTTTTTTTTAGTTTTAGATATTCAACTTATTGTTATTTAAAGGGGTGAGATTTGAGGATGTCTCTCAGTCTGCCATGTTTCTAAAGAGATCCTCTTTTCTTTGTAAAATATTTTTTATTTTTCAATTGCAGTTGACATACAATATTATATTATTTTTAGGTGTACATCATAGTGATTAGGCATTTATATAACTTAGGAAGTGATAACCCCAATAAATCTAGTACCCATCTGACACCCTACATAGTTATTACAAAATTATTGACTATATTCCTTAGGTGGGTCTCATGTAGGCAGCTTACATATAGATCTTGTTTTCTTTTCCATTCCACCACTTTACATCTTTTTAAAACTATTTTTCAATTAGATTTTACACTCAATATTAGTTTCAGGTGTACAGAATAGTGGTTAGAGATTTATATAATTAACGAAGTGATCCAGGGAGATTGTGCAATGCGTTCTACAGGTTCTGCAAGAATGTCCCTTGTGTGCCCTCCAGCTGTAGCTGTGTTTACTCTGTGTCTTTTGATTGGAGCGTTTAATCCTTTTACATTTAAAAAATTGTTGATAGATATGTAGTTATTACCATTTTATTATTTATATTTTTGAACCGTTTTCTTCTACTTTCTTTTAAAGAAGTCTCTTTAACATTTTTTTGTAATACTGGTTTGGTGATAATGAACTCCTTTTGTTTTTTCTTGTCTGGAAAGCTCTTTATCTGCCCTTTGATTCTAAATGGTAGCTTTGCTGGGTAGAGTAATCTTGGTTGTAGGTCCTTGCTTTTCATCACTTTGATATTTCCTGCCAGTTTCATCTAGTCTGCAAAATTTCTGTTGAGAAATCAGCTGATAGTCTTATGGGAGATCCTTTGTAGGTTACTAACTGCCTTTCTCTTGCTGCTTTTAACATTCTCCCTTTGTCTTTAAGCTTTGATTTTTTTTTTTATGATGTGCCTTGGTGTGGTCCTCAGTGGGTTCATCTTGTTTAGGACTCTGAGCTTCCTGGAATTGTACACCTATTTCCTTCATCAGGTTAGGGAAGTTTTCAATCCCTTTCTCTCTTCTATTTCTGGTATCCCTATGATGCAAATGTTGATATGCTTGATGTTGTCTCAGAGGTCCCTAAAACTATCCTCATTTTGTTATTCTTTATTTTATTTTTGTTCTGATTGTGTGTTTTCCACTACTTTCTCTTCCAAATATACAATTTGACCTTCTGCTTCATCTAATCTACTGTTGACTCCCTCTAATGTATTCTTCATACAGTTATTGTATTCTTTATTTCTGACTGGTTCTTTTTTATATTTCCTATCTCTTTGTTGAAGTTGTCACTGAGTTAATCTACTCTTCTCTTAAATTCACTGAACATTCTTATAACCAGTGTTTTGAACTCTGCCTGTGGTTAATTGCTTATTTCCATTTTGTTCAGAAAGCTTCATGCCTACAGCTTTCTTCTGTTTTCTCAAGATGACATTGGCTATTTGTGGTATTTCATGGCTCCATGTTAATTCTAGAATTGTTTGTTCCATTTTTATGAAAAATGATATTGGAATTTTGATAAAAATTGTATTAAATCTGTAGATTATTTGGAAAGTGTTAAAAAACATAAATCAACCGAGTAAAATTTTGAGATCTAATAGGCTTTATTAAGGGATTTGTAAATGAGCAGCATCCCATTTAGCAATTAGAGGGGAAGTCCCAGTGGTTGTACAAAATAGAAGGTTATCATAGAAAGAAGGGTGGGGCAAGGGAGCTATTAACAAAAATAAAATTATTTTTAGACCAGGGCGTCTGTTTTTTTTTTTTTTTTTTTTTTTGTGGAGGTGGGCGGTGGTGGTGGTGGAAAGAGACATTAAGAGTTTTATCCTACAGATTGTCTCTTCTTTGGAGGATGGTGAGGGCCCACATTACCTTAGTGGTGCTGTTAGAAAACTCAAGGCGTTTGTTTGCCTGCATACATCAAAGCCAAAAGAGACACAGATAGGAGTTTGCAGCAAAGAAAGCAGAGGTTTATTTAAGGAAATGGCACCTCACCTGATGACACAGGTGAGCTAGTGATCAAAGACCTGACACTCTAATGGTCTCCTACGGATAGGAGAAAACTCTTTAGTCATGGTAGCTAAGGGGGTTGGGGCTGTGGGCTCTACTCATTAGTCGGGCCTATGGTAGGGGGCAGTTGATCGTTGCATCAGGTCTTGATGTCAGTTACAGCATCTTTCTGTCTGGTTTCAAGGGAGTACGGTAGGGTTGTTCTGCCTTCATGGGGGTTGAGCTACAAGATGTTATCTTTAGTTTGATAGAAACTGTTTCTATGATCAACAGACTTGTTCCTAAGGCAGTTCGATGCTGACTTAAGGGCTTAATGTTTAAGGGAGTGGTCATGCAGTGTGCAGAAACATTAAGGGAAAAAAGCAAATGACCCAGGGGCAGTTTGAATCAAGGATAAAGAGAAGAGAGTGCTAAATCCTAGCACTAGACCACCAGGGAAGGAGATATCAAGGATATTATCCTGTAGATTTTTCTCTTATTTGGGAGGATAGTGGGGGTAATATTATTTTATTCATATGTGGGCTATAAAACTGAAAACAACTAATAAATAAGACAAACAAACAAAAACTCATAAACATAAACAATTTAGCTATTACCAGAGGGAAAGTGGAGAGGGAGCAGGCAGATAAGGGTACAGGGGGTCAAATATATGGTGACAAAAGGAGATTTGGCTTTGGGTGGTGAACACACAGTGTAATATATAGATAATGTATTATTGAATTGTACACTTGAAACCTATATAATTGTTTTACCCAATGTCACCCCATTATATTTAATAAATAAAATAAAATAAAATGAATTATACCAAGCAAGAAATAAATTCATTGAATGCATGATTGAAGGAAAAACTAAATGTCACTTTCAAAGCTCAGAGGTGTCATTTTTTAATAAACATCACATACAACCTTAAAAAAAGAAGAAAAGACAAAAAAGTTATTTTAAAGAAGTGAAGATTTGTTGGGTTACAGTGCCGTAACAGAAAATTCCAAACAGGTTGATTAAGAGAGTTTGAAACTGTCATTAGATATGATATTAAATTTAGGTTTGGCATTATGTGCTTTTAGCACTGATGACACCATTTTGGGCCTCTGATTTTCTTTTTAAGAGTAGTATGGACATTTTAATAGTATTAATTCTTCTTATTAGTGAGCACAGAATATTTTTTCATTTATTTGTGTCTGCTTTCAAAGGTATTAATTGCTGAATTAAAGAAGTCATATGAAAATTAAGAGTACATACTGATATGAGTTGACACATACACATAATTCAAAAAGGTGCACAACAGTTTAATTGCTTTGTTATAAAATTGTTTAAAAATGTGATAACACTGATCCTTTGTTTCTTATTGCTGATGATGGTGTGGGATGATTAAGCTAATTCAGGTGATTTTGGTTAGATATAAATAAATATTTGGAAATATTTGGTGAGTTTAAAGACTCTTTCATGTAGAAGGGTATATATATAAACATTTATGTGTGTTTCAAGTAAATGTACACACATACACAACACAGATTCATTAATGTCACTTTAAATGTTGAAAATAAACTTGAAAGAAATGTGGAGAGAATAGAATTTAAAGAAATAAATGATTAAGTAGCATGAAAGTAAAAATGTAAAAATTTAGACATCAAGATTTAAAGTAGACTGGTCACACCCATGCTGAGCTTCTGCATCTACACAGTCTGAGAAATGAAGATATAAAGGGGCCCTAAAGATTCTTTAGAGTGGCAACTATAAAAGGGACAATTGTCTTGAGGCTGAAAAAGTACCCATGATTGCAGGGTTGAAAACATTAGAGCCAGAAATTGAAATTTTTGATCAGATTGTGGAAAAAGCACTTGCTTCTTTTGTTTATTGCCTGGAATTTTCATTTCTTTTATTTAAACTTTGTACAATCTGATAACTCATCTGACTAAACTTTTTGCTCTGTCTGATATGTGGACAGTTTTCTATTTTCCTTCTCTCCACATGTTTTCCCCAAACTTGGATGAGAAATATTTGGGAATTTCCATTTCTTTCTTGGAACAAATTGGATTTCTTAAAAATAATGCTCTCTGAAATGAAATCCATCTTCCTAAGTAATTTTTCTTCAGTTTGCCTGAAAGAATGGTCATGAGTTGTATTATTCACATGGAAAGAGCTACACTTGGCAACGAAGCATTAATAATATTAATTATTTAATTAATAGTATTAATTTAATTATTGGTATTAATTCTCATAATTTTATTGCAGAGGCAAATTTGAAAACAAAGTTTTCACTTTGAGTCTGTCATTCTCTTCTTTATCACTGCCTTAACTGCTCTTTCTGAAGTGAACTCTAACATGTTATTGAGTTTTGTTACTGGTCTCCTGTTGTTATTCTTTATTCAGGCTCATGTCCCCACTGCCTCCTATAGGCACTGACAAAAACTGATTATCAAACATATATCTCTTAGTGGAGTCTACTTTGAAAGGCAAATTTGAATAAATTGATTTACCTAACACAGTATTAGTGTCACAGATGACTTTAAATATAAGGAAGCAAAATTTTTAACCACATATGTTATTACTATAAAATTTTTTTTCCATGCTGTACATCTACTCATTGAAGTATGGAGAATTGGCATTTATGTACAAGTTTTTTTTTTTAAATTATAGTTGATATACAATATTATATTTGTTTTAGGCATACGACATAGTGATTAGACATTTATATGATCCACCCTCCAATCCCAATTCTGGTTATTTATCTGAAGAAACCAAAAACACTGATTTAAAAAGATATATGAACCTCTATGTTTATTGCAGCATTACTTACAATACATGAAAGCAACTTAGGTGTTCATCAACAGATGAATAGATAAAGAAGAGGTGGTACATATAGTCAATGGAATATTACTCAGCCATGAAAAAGGATGAAACCTTCCCTTTTGCAAAAACATGGATGAACTTAGAGAATATTATGCTAAGTGAAATATATTAGACAGAGAAAGATAAGGTCGTTTTTTTTTCCCATTGGGGTGAAGGATTAGTTAGCATATTTGTGGTTTCTTTATTGAATTAGCTTTCTGTTTCTGTTTGAAAACTTACAGTGCTCCATACAGATATAACTTCCCACTGCTCTAAATGAAATAGCTCTGCTTCTCTAAATTTTGTCATACCCACAAAATGGGCAGTGAATAATATCAATATCATCCATAATGTGTCATGATCAAAGTGTAACTCATTAGAGATCTTGAATTCCTTCTATTCATTTGATTCAGGTCACAACTTTTGTGAAAAGAGGCATAACTTGACAACTTCTACTGGCTACCTAGAAGTGAAAGTCAATGGAGTCATTTTTTAATATAATTATCTGAAATAAACTACAATAATAGATTATCATTGCTACTTTCAAATATTTGTACAAATGCTAAAGTGAAAAGAAGCAGATTATTATAATTGATCTCAGTTTTGTTTGTTTTTATTATTGTATCAGCTATTTCTGCATAACAAGTGCTCCTAAGAGCACTTGTTTTAATATAATGCCTTTAGATTTGGCAGAAACATTGTAGAATGGGAGACATCCCTAGATCTCTCCCCTTGAAACACAATAAGCTGAACATCTAAAACTCAACAAAAAACACCCAAATTGCACAACAGCATATCTGAGAATGGGACCTTTGCATAAGAGCTACCACAGGTCAGAATCCCAGGGTGTCAAGCAGTGGACTGGGAGTAATAAAGAAGCTTTTTCTCACAGACACCAGAGCTACCTGTAGGAGGAGGGAGAGAGGTAAATGCGCAGCAATTTTCTGAACAATCCTGCCTGAAAGTGCCGGGGCTTGTAAGCAGCCCAAGGTAACTGGAGGGCCCAGTCATCAGTGTGGCAGAGAGCGAAGAAGCAGGGAGGGACTGCAGAGAAACAACTGCTGATTTTTACCAGCACTGGTTGCAAAACTGAGGCTGAGCCACAGCCCTCAACCTCCAACCCAGAGGGCCCCTCCCCCTACACCCTCTAAGACCTTCAGGGTGGAGACCCAGGGGAATCTGAGCAAACAATATTGAAACTGCTAGGAAGCTAAGAGGCTTAGACACCACCTTCTGGAAATGAAAAGAAAAGTACCTTCTCTGCAGCAGGCTAAAGGGAGACATTTATATAACAAATCATCTTTCTGGAAAAACAGCAGAATACATTCCATCAATGCCCAGGTGGAGAAATAGTCCACTAAACACCATGAACAACCAAGGTAAAAAGACATCTCAGAAAGAAAAATAAAAATCTTCAGAAAATAAACTTAAAGACATAGAAATACGTGACTTAAATGAAAGAGACTTCAGGATGGTACTTCTGAAAAACTCAATGAGATCCAAAACAAATCATATCAACAATTTCAGGAACTTAAAAATCAATTAGATAAGCAGAGCAAGGAGATTGAAACCTCAGGAAGAACAGAAGTATATTCTGGAGATGAAGAACACATTGCAAGAGTTGAAAAATGAAATAGCAAGCTTGAAAAATAGTTGACCAAATAGAGGAATGGATCAGTGATAGCGAACACAGAAATCTAGAAATAAATCAGAAAGAAGAAGAGAGAAACTGAAGAATGAAAAACAATGAAAGAAAAATGCAAGAACTAGCTGATACCATCAGGAGAGGAAACATAAGAATAATAGACATTACCAAAGGCAAGGAAGAGTAGAAGGAACTAGAAAGCATTTTCAGACAAATAGTTGATGAGAATTTCCCAACTGTAAGAAATGAGCTAGAGCTTAAAATTCAAGAAGTCAACAGAACACTCAATTATCTCAACCCAAAAAGGCCTTCACCAAGACACATGTATTAAAGTTATAAAAAAATCAATGACAAAGAGCAGAGGAGTGCAACCCTTATTAAGAGCAGGGCATTATAGCTTAAATAATAAGAAATGGATTGTTATAACAAGATAGTAATGAATGTTCAGCATACATAGGGACAAACTGAGACAACAATGATTGAAAATGGGAGGATGCAAAGATTCAAACTTGCAAAGAGGAATGGAGATAAGGCACACACAGAAGAAAATTAACAACTTCATATATATATGTATAAATTATAGATATAATTTATATATATAAATTAACAACTGTATATATATATATATATATACACTATCCTTTACATATTTGTAATGATAATCACACACCAAAGATTTCGAAATGAAGTATATAACATAAGTATATAACATAAAACATGTGTGTGTGTGTGTGTGTGTATATATTTGTTTATAACAGTATATAACATAAAACAAGAAGAACCAGAGGCAAAACCCACAAAAGCCAAACAAAAAAACAAACAAACAAAAATTCCCAGAAACACAAGGACGAAAAGCAATGGAAACACAAGCTACCTGAGCTAACTGAGAGCAGAAGATAAAATGGCTATAAGAAGACTGCTTATTTCAATAATCACCCTCAATGCAAATGGATTGAGCTCACCAATAAAAAGGCACAGAGTTGCAGAATAAATCAAAATAGAAACCCTAACCATATACTGCCTCCAAGAGACACATCTCAGTTCAAAGACAAGTATAGACTCAAAGTGAAAGGTGGAAAATGATATTTTAAGCAAATGGCATTCAGAGAAAAGCAGGAGTAGCAGTACTAATATCAGATGAAATAGATCTCAAAATAAAAAAGGTAAAGAAAGATACTGAGTGACACTTCATAATGATAAAGGGAATCACATACCAAGAAGACATAACGCTTATTAATATCTATGCTCCTAATCAGGAAGCCCCAAAATATTTAAAGCAATTACTAACAGAACTAAAGAGAGAAACAGACCAAAACGCCATCATAGTAGGGTACCTAAATACCCCACTGTCAGATATAGAAGATCATTCAAAAATAAAATCAATAAGGAAACAACATCCTTAAATGGCACTTTAGTCCAACTGGACATAATAGACATTTACAGAGCCTTCCATCCCAAAACAGCTGCTTATACATTCTTCTCTAGTGCACATGGAACAATCTCAAGAATCAACCACATACTGGGACACAGAAATAGCCTCAAGAAATATAAGAGGGTTGAAATTATACCAACTGTATTCTCTGATCATAATGCTTTGAAACTAGAGATCAACTGCAAAAAGAAATCAGGAAGAACCACAACTACATGAAGATTAAACAACATGCTACTGAAAAATAACTGAGTCAGAGAAGAAATAAAAACAGAGATTAAGAGATACATAGAAATGAATAATAATGATGGGACAATGTATCAAAACTTTTGGGACATGGCAAAAATGTGCATAAGAGGAAAGTTCATATCATTACAGGCCTATCTACAAAAGCAAAAACAAACTCAAATAAATAGCTTAATGCTTCATCTAAAAAACTAGAAAAGGAAGAACAAATGAAGCCTAAAGTCAGCAGATGGAAAGAAATTATCAAAATTAGAGCAGAAAGAAATAAAATTGAAAACAAAAGAACAATAGAAAAAAATAAATGCAACAGAGAGTTGGTTCTTTAAGAAGGTTAATAAAATTGACAACCCCCTGCTAGACTCACTATAGAAAAAAGAGAAAGGACACAATAAACAAAATCAGGGGTGAAAGAGGGGAAATTACGACTGACATTGCAGAAATACAAAGAATCATACAAGAATACTATGTAAAAGTATATAACACTAAAATTAATAACCTAGAAGAAATGGACCAGTACTTAGAAAAGTACAACCTTCCTAAACTGAATCAAGGAGAACTGGAAAATCTAAATAGACCGATCAGCAGTATGGAAATTGAAACAATCATCAAAAACCTATCAAAAAAGTAAAAGTCCAGGACAAGATGGCTTCACCAGTGAATTCTACCAAACATTCAAAAAAGATTTAATACCTATTCTCAAACTCTTCCAAAAAATCAAAAAGGAGGCAATACTTCTCAACTCATTTTATGAGGCTAATATTACTCTGATACCAAAACTTGGTAAAAATAACACAAAAAAGAGAAAACTACATGCCACTATCTCTCATGCACACAAATGCAAAAATCCTAAATAAGATACTAAGAGACCAAATACAGCAACATATTAAAAAGATTATGCACCACAATTAAGTGGGCTTCATCTCAGGGGCACACGGATGGTTCAACATATGCAAATCGATTTATGATCAACATACTTCACAAAGTCAGTATAGAAGGAAAGTACCTTAACATAATAAAGGCCATTTATGACAAACTCTTAGCCAGCATTATACTTAACGGTGAAAAACTAAAAACCTTCTCTCTAAGATCAGGAACATGGCAAGGCTGTCCACTATCACTACTCTTATTCACAATAACATTGGAGGTCCTAGCGAGTGCAGTCAAACAAGAGAAAGATACAAAAAGCTTCAAAATATGCAATGAAGAAGTCAAACTGTCACTATTTGCTGATGAGATGATTATATAGAAAACCCTAAATATTTCACAAGAATACTACTAGAAACAATAAGCAAATACAATAAAGTTTTTGGTTACAAAGTCAATGTTAAAAAATTCATAGTATTCCTATACTCTAAATATGAAGTGTCAGAAAAAGCAGTGGAAAAACTAATTCCTTTCACAACTGCAACAAAAAGAATAAAATACCTAGGAATAAGTTTAATGAAACATGTAAAGGACCTATATAATGAAAACTACAAGACCCTATTAAAAGAAATTGAAGAAGATACAAAAAAAATGGTAAGATAGTTTGTGTTCTTGGATTGGAAGAATCAACATAGTTAAAATGACCTTATTGCCTAAAGCTTTATACAGATCAAAATCTCATCAGCCAAAAACATACAGTGGAGAAAGGAAAGTCTATTCAATAAATGGTGCTAGGAAAACTGGAAAACCACCTGCAAAAGAATGAAGCTAGATTGTTGTCTATCACCACATACCAAAATTAACTCAAAATAGATTAAGGACCTGAATATAAGACCTGAAACAATGAAATGCATAGAAGAAAACATAGGAACCTAACTCAAGAATCTTGGACTTAAAGAGGATTTTATGAATTTGACCTGAAAAGGAAGGGAAGTAAAAGCAAAAATAAATGAATGGGACTTCATCAAACTAAAAAGCTTCTGCTCAGCAAAAGAAACTTTCAACAACATAAAGAGACAATCAACTGAATGGGAAAATATATATGCAAGTAACTCCTCCAATAAGGGTCTCATATTCAAAATATACAAAAAACTCATATGACTCAATAACAACAACAAAAACAAATGATCCAATTAAAAAATGGGCAGAGGACCTGAACAGAAACACTTCTTCCTAGAGGATATACAAATTGCCAATAAATATATAAATACATGCTCAACATCACTGGCTATCAGGGAAATGCAAATCAAAACCACAATGAGACACCATCTTATACCTGTTAGAATAGCTATAATCAACAGGACAAGTAATAACTAATGTTTGTGAGGATGTGGAGAAATAGCAACCTTCATACACTGCTGATGGGACTGCAAATTAGCACAGCAACTATAGAAAACGGTATGGAAGTTCCTCAAAAAAAGTAAGAATTGATCTACCGTATGATCCAGCCATCTCTCTAGTGGGTATTTATCTCCAAAGTCTTGAAAACTTATATCTATAAATATATTTGCACACCAATGTTCATAGTAGCACTATTCACAGTGGCCAGAACATGGAAGCAACCAAAGTATCCTACAACAGATAATTGGCTAAAGAAGCTGTGGTACATATATACAATGGAATATTACTCAGCCATAAGAAGAGATGAAGTACAACAATTTGCGACAACATGGATAGACCTTGAGATAATCATGCTAAGAGAAATAAACTAGACAGAAAAATTTGAAAATCACATATTACTTATATGTGGGTATAAACCTAAAAGCAACAAATGAGCAGGACAAACAAACAGAGACTCATGGACATGGACTATAGACTAGTAGTTTTAAGAGGACTATAGAGTAGTGGTTACTAGTCAGGTGGGGGAGGATGGGGTGGTAGACAGGGCAAAGGGTGTTAAATATAAGGGGGTAGTGGGAGGGCGAAGTGGGTAAAGGGGATCAAATATATGGTAGCTGAAGGAAACTAGACTCTGGGTGGTGAACACACAATAGAATATAGAGATGTCAAATGATAATGTACACCTGAAAATTATATGATTGTATTAATCAATGTTACCCCAGTAAAATTAATAAAAAAATATAATGCCTTTATAATCAAATGAGATTGGACAGTGGGGAGTTGTTCTGATCTCTCCTGTTTTTTTTTTTGTGTGTGTGAGTCTGTATTCTGATGGGAGTTGGTACACTGTATTTCTAAAGCTCATACATGATTTTTTGTACATCTGTATTGCATTTATTTCTTCAATCTATATATAATATTTACTCCATTTTTATATATGTAGGTTAATCTTATAGTTTATGAAAAAATAGTTTATCAAATATGGATTGCATTAATTTAATTTTACAGTTCTTATATTTATATATAACACTTTGCTTTCTTCCCAATTATGACATATCTCCTACTTGGCTTTTGATTTGACATGAGTTAGACACCACTAGAATTTTTAATTTGAACTAATTTATTGCAGTGTAATTACAGATGATATACCACATATACCTTAAATGTACAATTCACTGAAATAAAGGAGCCATACACAATTTAACAGTAAATAGTTCATGGGTCTATTTGTATATAACTCAAGACAATACACAATACATTTTAGCTGTATTTTTATATTATTGTTAAAAATGTAATCCACCTGGACACAAGATTCCTTATTTCTGAAGGTAAAGTGAAAATATAAACATTACTTCAAACAGATGTTGTGAGAAATAAATGAAATGTTAGATATGGTTTGCCGAGTCCAAAGAAAACTTTCAGGCAGTGACATCAGAAGCATGGAACCAAGAGAAGACCTCCAGGCCTCTTCTTTTCAAGTTACAACAAGTTGGACAGCTATGATTCAACAAAAGATTCCTTGTTTAACACACAAATACTTCTGAGGGATCTGCGCATTGAGATAATCTATGGGAATGAACAGGGGAGACAGGCTGGAAAGTATAGAAATGGGAGCCAGATGAAGTCTGGTACTCATCCTGGCTCAGGACATGTGACAGTACCCTCACTGGGCAGATCAGAGGGGCAGAGGCAGCAATCAGGCCTCGGGGGCTGGTACACATCGAGGCTGAGTCCAAGGTGGGGGCAGAGAAGCAATCTAAAGAGTAGCAGCATTCCAAAAGCTGCCATCACCAGACAAAGAAAGCCAAAAACACAGAAACCCGTCTACCTACTCGGCATTAAAACCCTCACTCGGCAAATCACCAAAGAGCAGAAGCAAATTTCTAGACTAAATGGTCTATATTCATTGTGGTTGAATCCATTAGAAAGAAGGAAGCCTCAGACACTTGAGTCCTGTTCCCCTTGTCCACTCCTCCTCCATGCATTGTAGTAGAGCCTGGTAGAGGAATCTGAGACACCTCAGACTGAGAAGTGTGGCTACAGGAAAGTGTTACAGGGGACACACAGATCAAAAGACCCATAGCCTGTCACAGCCCACCATGGAGGTGGTGTCCTGAGACCAAGGTGACTGGTGTATAAAGAGGAAACTCACTTGGTCTGGGAATACAGAGCATTTTCCATGACTGAGGCAATATTGGCCTACAGAGATTCCGGTAGCCCCAGTAGTAGTTAAGAGAGAATAAACTTATATACATGTACCACATCTTCTTTATGGGATTTTACACAACCATAGGCAAAGATGAAATACTGCCATTTGTGACAACATGAATGGATCTTGAGATTATTATGCTAAGCAAATAAGTCACACAGAAAAAGTTGAGAATCATATGTTTTCACTATTGTGTGGGATATAAAACTTAAAGCAACAAACATGACAAGCAGAGACTCATAAACACAGACAGCAGTTTAGTGGTTAACAGAGGGAAGTGGAGGGAGGTAGATAAGGGTCAAGAGGGTCAAATATATGGTGACAGAAGGAAGTTTAACTCTGAGTGGTGAACACACAATGAAATATACATATGATGTATTATTGAACTATATATTTGAAACTTATAAATTTAATTTAAAAAAAAGGAGAGAAATCAATCTTGTGCTACAGTACCACCTACTGGAAAACAAAAGAAAGACCTCTACTAATTGACCTGCTAAACAGTTAAATACTTAAAAAAAAGAAGAAGAAAACTCAGAAAAGCGGTTCAATGAACTCAGAAATAAAATCAATGAACAAAAGGAGTATTTACCAAAGAGATTGAACTATTAAAAAATACAAATTCTGGAGCCAAAGGACTAAAAAAATGAGATGAAGAATGACCTGGCAAGCTTAGGAGATAGAGCAGACCAGGTGGAGAAAAGAATTAGTGATATTAAAAGTAGAAATGTAGAAATGACTCAGGTAGAAGAGAGAGGATCGAAGTAGTGAAAGAATTCTGTGGGAACTATCTGATCTATTAAAAAGAGCAATATCAGAATAATGGGTATACCAGAGGGAGAAGAGAGGAAGAAAAATAAAAAAATAATGGACAAATATCCAAAGCTATGAAAAGATCTGAATCTTCAGATACAAAAAGCTGATAGAACACCTAATTATCTCAATCCAAAAAAGCCTTCTCCATTGCACATTATATTAAAGCCGTCAAAAATTAACTACAAAAGGAAAGTCCCAGTCAAGATGGCAAAACAGTTAAATGCTGTGCTAACCTTCTCTCATGACCACATCAGAAGTACAATTGAATTACAGAATAATCACCACTGAGAACTGCCTGGTGAACAGAATTCCCATATCTAAGGATATAAATAAAAAGCCAACACATATTGGAGATGCGGAACAGACACTTCCTATATCCACGTGTGTGGCAGTTAAGAAAGGGGAGGGATATCTCACCTGCAGAAATTCCCCCAAGGAGCAAGGAGTTCCACCCCACACTGAGCTCTCCAGATCAGGGATCCAGTGCTGGAAAGAGAAGTCCCCATAACATTCGTCTGTGAAAACCAGTGGAGATTGTGGCTTAGTGAGATGGAAGACTGCTGGACCTGGGCACTGAAGGTCTTAAAGGGACTGCACACAGAATTACTTACAAACTCACTCACTCTGAGCTCCACCTCAAGGACAGCTGCTCAAAAAGCACCAGGGACATATGGGGAAGAACTGAATTGTCTGGCATAAGGGCAAGGGCTAGAGGGGCAGCTCTGCCTGGAATTGAAGTGCTGGCAAATGCTATTGTTACTTTGCTGAGCCCTTCCCCCACCTAGCTGTCAGGGGCAGGTGGGTACCAAGTACAAATATTTCATTAACTTGGTTAACACTGTTTGCTCAGCCCTGGTGATTCTGAGACCCTTCCACATCCAACACCCAACCAACTACAACTCTTTTCAGTGGCAGTTCCATATAAATGGCCAGGCTTAGCTTGAATAGCGAACTTTTTAAAATTCTTTCAAGAATTTTACAAACACCAAGTAGGTAGTATCTGGCCTTTGTGTGCCCGATATTTCTTGCTAACAAGCCTGGAAGCCTGAACTAATAGCAGCTGGCCTCAGTTTACATCTCCAAGGTGCCTCCAAGCCCAGCACCATCTGCAGATCATTCTGTAGCTGTTATCAGGTTTTAGGCAGCGACTGACCTTGGCCTGCACCAAAGTCCTCTCCTGAGATGCCCCCAAACCAAAACACCCAGTGGCCAGATTCAGACCACATCAGAGCATAGTCCAACATGTTTCACAATCAACACACTCAACGGGTAGACCAAGCAGACTCCAGAGAGCCACTAAAATGAATCCCACTCTGTGGGGTCAGCCCCTGCATGACAGCTCATCTACTATAATCATGGCCATTCCTCACAGGCAGTCAGTCTGAGGGTCAAACCCTTCCACTGACATGTTAACAATAATCAACACTTGGCTACAGCAGGAGGGCACACATAACCCACACAGGGGATACTGCTGCAGCACCTGGCTCAGGTGACCAAGGAGACGATGCAATGAGTCCCAGGACATGTACTACAGAAGGTCACTCTACCAAGACAGAAGACATGGCAGATCTACCCAATATATGGAAAGAAACACAGGGAGACAGTTAAAATGAAGAGACATAAAAATATGTCCCAAATGAAAGATCAAGACAAAACTCCAGAAAATGAACTAAACAAAATGGAGACCAGCAATCTACTGGAGGCAGAGTTCAAAATACTGGTTATAAGAATGCTCAGTGAATTTAGAAGAGAAGATTAACTCATTGAGAACTTCAATAAAGGAATAGGAAACATAAAAAAGAACCAGTCAAAAATGAAGAATACAATAACTGTATGAAGAATACATTAGAGGGAGTCAACAGTAGATTAGATGAAGCAGAAGGTCAAATTGTATATTTGGAAGAGAAGATAGTGGAAAACACATAATCAGAACAACAACAAAAGAGAATAACATAATGAGGACAGTTTTAAGGGACCTCTGCGACAACATCAAGCATATCAACATTTGCATCATAGGGATACCAGAAAGAGAAGAAAGAGAGAAAGGGATTGAAAACTTCCCTAACCTGATGAAGGAAATAGGTGTACAATTCCAGGAAGCTCAGAGTCCTAAACAATATGGACCCAAAGAAGCCCACATGAAGGCACATCGTAATTAAAACATCAAAGCTTAAAGACAAAGAGAGAATCTTAAAAGCAGCAAGAGAAAGGTGGTTAGTTACCTACAATGGAGCTCCCATAAGACTATCAGCTGATTTCTTAACAGAAACCTTGCAGACAAGAGGGGATTAACAGGAAATATTGTGATGAAACAAGGACCTACAACCACTATTACTCTACCCAGCAAGGTTATTATTTAGAATCAAAGGACAGATAAAAAGTTTCTTAGACAAGAAAAAGCTAAATGAATTCATCACCACCAAACCAGTATTACAAAAAATGTTAAGGGGACTTCTTTAAAAGAAAGAAGAAAACAGTTCAAAAATATAAATAATAAATGGTAATACCTGTATATCTATCAACAACTCTTTTAAATGTAAATGGATTAAATGCTCCAATCAAAAGACATAGCATAGTCATAAACATTCAGCTACAACTGGAGGGCACAAACAACCCACACAAGGAACTCGCCTGCAGCACCTGTGGGACCCATGCATAGTCTCCCTGGATAACTTTGTTAATTATATAAATGTCTAACCACTATGCTGTACACCTGAAACTAATATAAAATAATATTGAATGTAAACATTAATTGGAAAAAAACCTAAAAAAAGATGTAAGGTAGCTGAATGGAAAAGAAAACAAGATCTATACATTTGCTGCCTACAAGAGACATATTCAGATCAAAAGACACCCACTGACTGAAAATAAAGGGATCAAAAAAGATATTAAGTGAAAATAAAAACAAACAAAAAGCTTGGTAACAATACTTACATCAGACAAAATAGACTTTTAAACAACAAGAGACAAAGAAGGACTCTGTAATCCCCACTTCTGGATATTTATCCAAACAAATTCAAAACACTACTTTGAGGGGATATGTGAACTCATACGTTCATTGCAGCATTATTTCCAATAGCCAAGATATAGAGGCAACCTGGATGTTCATCAATAGATGAACATATATACAGTTGAATACTACTTATCCATAAAAAGAACAGAATCTTCACATCAGCAAAAACATGAATGGACCTAGAGGGCATCGTGCTTACTGGAGTAAGTCAGACAGAGAAAGACAAATGTCATATGATTTCATTTATGTAGAATCTAAAGAACAAAATAAATGAAAAAACAAAATGGAAACATATTTATAGAAACAGAGAGCATTTTGACGGTTGCCAGATGGGAGGGAGATTGGGGTGGGGTGGGGGAGGTGGGTGAAAAGGGTAAGGGATTAAGATGTTCACATTTTCAGTTATAAAAACAATCATTTGGATGTAAAGTACAGCCTAAGGAATATAGTCAATAATTTTGTAATAACTATGTATGGTGTCAGATGGGTACTAGACTTATTGGGGTGATCACTTTGTAAGTTATAAAAATGTGTAATTACTATGTTATACACAGAAAAATAATATAATATTATATGTCAACTGCAATTAAAATATTTTTAAAAGAAAAGAAAAAAGATAGATATGGTATGAGCCATTAGAAGTAGCATTATGAAATAAAATCTTTAAACAGCAAAATTTACAAGAGATATGATTGTAAAATTAAATTGTGGTACTATTTCTGTTAGAAAATTAAAAGAATAAATTATGTAAAAAATTTTAATATGTGAAAAGGGAAATGCTGATGAGCTTTACTTTGCAATTATTTCATCACTTATGAGGCAATAAATAAATAAATATATATATATATATATATATATATATATATATACACACACATATGTATTAGCAATTTACTTTCTTGATGAGAAATTGTCTGTTGAGCCCTTTGCTTTTGTATGGTGGAGTTGGAGTGTTTCCATTCCTGTCTCTGATCACATTCTTTTAAAAATGAATTGGTTTGTTAGTTTATATTTTTACCATTGACTCTTTGCCATTTAGTTTTTTATGTTTGTATAGATATATTTGTGGAGATGTATAAATAAATATACACATATATTTATAATATACATATACAAATATATGAACTAACAAATGCTGGTGAGGATGTGGAACAAAGGGAACACTTGTACAGCATTGATAGAAATGTCAATGGAACTAGAGCTACAATATGATCCAGCAATCTCACTGTGGTTGTTTGCTGGCTTGATTTATAATCAGTGTGTTTATGATGCTGACAAGAGAAGTGAACATTGATTTCAATAGTGCAAAGGTCAGTGTTGCCAATTAAATGATAACGATGGAAGTCCAATCAGAGGGGGCAATGAGAGGCACAAAGTGCTTCCAGTAAAAGTTGTCCAAGGTCATATTAATTAACAAGTGTAGAGAAATTGGGTAGTAGCGGTGGAGGGATAGAAAGTAAAGTGAGGGCATTTTTTATTTTTTTAGTTTTAAGATGTGACATATGTGACTATTTCAATGTCGATGCGAAATTCCCAAAAGAATGCTTGCAATTATATCTTTGCCACAGTATATCATGAGAGAAACATCTCACAGTATCTTCCATCATCCTGCATTTCACATTAAAAAGTTTATTTACTATATGGCAAGACGAATGCTAATGAGCTTTACTTTATAAATATTTTGTTACTTGTGAGGCTGTCTATATATGTGCATTTGTTAGTCATTTACTTTCTTGATCACAAATTGCCTGTGAGAGCTCTTTGTTTCTGTATGGTGGGATTTGAGTGTTTGCGTTTCTGTGTTTAATCATCTTTTTTCAAAAAATAATTCTTAGTTTTACTTTTTTCCACAAAATGATGTTTGATCTTTAGTATTTTTTATTTATGTGTATAGATATACTTGTGGAAATGTATGGCACTATAAATTTAGTGTGTTTGTGCCTATCAGGAATTCTATCTATTAGGAATTTTGTTATCAAAATGACCAAAGATAATATTTGCTGGTGAGGATGTGCAGAAAATGGAACACTTATACACTGTTGGTGGAAATGTAAATTGGAATAGCGCTATCATAAACATTTTAGCTACTTAGCTATTGATTTTATTGTATTCCGTCCCATTTTTCTGCAAAATAGGAGGATTGTTCTGACCACATGTTGTATAAGAAGGATGTGCACTCTTGCATAGGAAGATCTGTGGCTGGAAAGTGTGTGGTCCCTAAAGTTCATTTCACACTTGTGGAATCCACCTTCATCCACCATCATCCTAGTGCCACCAATTTGTGTGTCTGAGATGACATCCACACTCATTTGGTCCCTAAATCTGCTCCTTCGTGACTGCTCTGTCTCTACATGTGCATCACCATCCAGTGTCTTTCAAGCCAGAAGCCTTTGCATCAGGCCCAAGTGATCACTTCCATGAAGGCCATTGGGAATAGTGGTCAGGAGCATGGATCCTGGGCTCAGGTTGTCTGGGTTCAAATCTCAGCTCTATTGCTTACTACCTGTGTGACCCTGTCCAAAAGCTGGTAAGAACAGTATGCATTATACAGGTTTCTTATAAGGATGAAAATAGTTAATGCCTCGGAACTGTGCCTGGTACAGAGAAATGGCTTCACGTGTGGTGTTCATTTTATTTTCAGCACGTTACATACCTGAAATCATCTTGTGTGTATCTCTTTATCTTTGGTTTACAGGGTATGTCTTCCCACTCTAAGATGTCATAGTGACCCTCATCAGTGCCTGGACCAGCACTTGGCACATCACATTTGCTCAGTAAATATTTGGTAGATATATTAATTCATTTATGTATCCTCTACCTTCATCAAATGTCACCATACCCCTTAAGTGTCAGCCACATCTCCCTCCACTCTTCCCCCACCACCCCGCTGCTTTCTTAACTATTCTTAATGACCTGGACTTGGATCCAAACTCCACCACTTGTTAGCTCCATGACCTTGGGCAGTCACTCCCCTGGTGTAGTCAGGTTCCCTAAGACCAACTTCAGGTTCAATGAGGACTCACAGAACTCAACAAAACTGTTACATTCACACTACAGTTTCTTACAGTGAAAGTGTGCAGATTACAATCAGCCAAAGAAAGAAGTACATGTGATAGGGTCTAGCAGAGACCAGGAGTGAGCTTCCAGTTGTCTTTTCTAGTGGATTTGTATTGACAGCACTTCATTTTTCCAGCGATGATGTATGACAACATGCATGGAGTATTGCCAACTAGGGAGGTTCACCTGAGCCTTGGTGTCCAGGAGTTTTGTTAGGGTCCAGTCACATAGACATGACTGCCTGCCTGCATGACTGACCTTAGTCTCCAGCCCCTCCAGAAGTTAAGCTGATCCTTTGTGGCCCAAGGCCCCACCATAAGTTACATTGTAAACATAGACTATCTATTCATAGTGGCCCAAGGTTCCCAGATAAACAAAGAAACTCTTATTAGGCAGGACATTGAAAAGACTTAGAAGCTGTCAGGAGCCAGACAAGAGCCAAACCTTTCTTTGGAATCTGCAGGATGTGGACAACCCAGGCCTGCTAAATTAATCCTTTATGGCATACTCGAATCTTTCAACCTTAGTTTCCATATCTGTAATATAAGGAAAATAATGTCCCCTCCTAGAAGTGACCCTCACTCAATCAGAAGGCTCTATATCAACCTCCGTCCCATTAGCCTTCCTCTTCAGCATGCCCAGGTGATAATAATAATAACTGACACTCAAAAAACACTGGCCTCTTGCCAAGCACTGTTCTACATGCTTTATGCAGATTAAAAATAATCTTCATGGCAACTTTACAGTGTTGATGCAATTATACTCCCACTTTTGCCAGTGGAAACAGCCGAGGCACAGAGAAGTTCAGACTACCTCCCCAAGTCACACAGGTAGTATGCAAATTCACACAGCTAGTAAGTAGGAGAACCTGGATCTGGATCCCCACAATATGGCTCCAGGGTTCAGAAACTGTTTACTATCCAGTCATCAGGCCTCTTAGTAGAAATTCACACTGGTTGTGAATTTTGGAGACTCAGCCAGTCCAACGGGGCAGGACTTGGGTATACCGCAGTACCTTCTCTCTCCTCAAGGCAAAGTACAGCATCAGGCACGCTATAGATGTTCAATAAATGCTACTTAATGAACAAATGAATGTTCTAAAAAAGCTTATGTGCCCTCTTTAAAAAGAAAACTCAAGATCAGAAATTGATGTTTTCCCATTAGGAATCGAAGTCAGCTTTTAATCTGTCAAGTGCTTGCTAGAAAGCCCTGGACTAGTCTCAAGGCAAATACATATTGCTGTGTTTGCTTTTTTTCTGATTCCTGACTCCCAAAGAGAAAGAGATAAGGACTTACCTAATTCTATAGAGACATGTAAATTTTTTTCAACCAATGAGGAAAAAAAGAGAAAAGAAAAAATAAAGCTACCATATATTCCAGTAACCTCATCTCTTGATAGTTGAAGGAAATAAAATCACTATTGCAAAAATATATCTGCATCCACTTCATATTTATTGCAGCATTATTCACAAGAGCAAAGACATGGAAACAACCTAAGCCTCCACCAATAAATAAATAGATAAAGAAAGATATATGTATATATAATATATAATGAAATATTATTCAGTGATAAAAAAGAAGGAAATTATATCATTATGACAACATGAATGTACTTTTTGGGCATTATAATAACTGAAGTAAGTCAGAGAAAGACAAAACTTCACAATCTCTCTTATATGTGTTATCTATAAAACCATACTTATAGAAATAAATACTAAATCAATGGTTGCCTGGGACAAGGTGTAAGGGAAATGTGGAGATACTAATCAAAGGGTGCAAACTTTGGTTTTAAAATATTTAAGTTCTGGGGATCAAATCACAGCAAAGGGTCTATATTTAAAATACTGTATTAGATACTTGAAAATTGCTAAGAAATTTTCTCAAATGTTTTCACCACAAAAAAGTAATTATATAATGTGCTAGATATGTTAATTAATCTTGTTATGGTAATAATTTTACTATATATGTGTAATAAATTATCATGTGCACTATAAAATTACACAAAGTTATGTCAGTTATATGTTAGTGCAACTGGAAAATTTTTATTTAAAATCTCAAAGCAATAGAGTTGTGCAACCCACCTAAGAGAATGTGGGAGTGAATCAATCATGAAAAATAAGTTAATTTCTACCTGGGTAAAAAGACACACAAGCATTTCATACTTCTTTTGACAACAAACATTTGTAAATTATGTGCTATCGATTTGCAATATGGAAGATGTGAAGAGTTGTTAGAATAATTTGATTCACCAAGAAACAGCAGCTTTGCAGGTGTTTCCCAGAGTGGAACACAGGACATACTTAAACAGCTAGAAGAGTCTACAAATTCTTACTGTGGTCATTTGAAGCTACAGTGAGGGGTTAGATGTTATGTCCAAAAGAAAAACACAGCATGGATCAGTGGCCCCTCTCTGATTCTTGTGTTGGGACCTGGGAGAAGGTCCCCCTTCAAGATCACAGCTCTGTCACACTTGTGGAATCCACTATCATCTACCATCATCCCAGTGCCATCAAAGTGTGTGTCTGAGATGACACCTGCACTCATTCTAGAGGCTGTTATAAATTCATTGTTCAGTTATTTTATATAAGGATTCATAAGTGACATTATATGATATATTTCTGAAAATTCTTATTTTGATTCTTTTATAGAAAGACTATTGAGTGACACCATATATTACCAATAAAAAAATGGTAAGCAGAGTAAGAGTCTCCAAGATCACCACATCGTAATCTCTAGAAATTTGTAATATGTTATTTTTTTTGTTACAAGAAAGGATTAAGATAGCAGATGAAATAGGGTGGCTAATAAGCTGCCTTTATGATATCACTGGCCCTGATTTTGTAGGTGGGACTAATGTCATCACTGTCATCCTAGAATGTGGAAGAGGAAGGAGGAAAAGTTGGAATCTGAGGGAGATTGGAAGATGGTATAGTGTTGGCTTTGAAGTTGGAGAAAGGACCATGAGCCAAAGAATGCTTGTGGCTATGGGAAGCTGAAAATGGAGAGGAAACAAATTAATTCCTAGAGTCTCTAGAAGAAACATGCCTGGCAGACAACTTAATTTTAGTCCATTGTCTCTTCAGACTTCTGACCTCCCGAACTTTAGATAAATTAATTTGTTTCTTTTAAACCCATTAGTGTGATGTTTTGCTTTAACAGCAGTAGCTATGTTATACAGACATTTATCCAATAACCGATTTTGGAGAAAAGTGACTTTAAGCGTCTCAATTCATTCATTTTGCTTCCCTTGGGTGAGAACATTTTATGTTGAAACCATATTAAATAGAAGAAGAAACCCAAAGTCAGATTGGGAATTTTGCCCCATTAGCTGATACAGAGAATTTTTCATTTAATAAATGTAAATGTGGTTCTGAACTTAAGCTGTTGGACATTAAGATAGGACAATAATCCATTATTAAAATCATAAACATGGACAATAAACTAGTGATTACCAGAGGGTGGGGTGTGAGGAGGGAGGTAGAGGGGATAAAAAGGGTCAAATATGTGGTGACAGAAAGAAATTAACTATGGGTGATGAACACACAATGCAATGTATATATATATATATGCCTTATGGTTGAATTGTACAACCTGAATCTTACTGGCTTTTGTTTACCAATGTAACCATAATAAAAATAAATTAAATTAAATTAAATTAAATTAAATTAAGGACAACAATTCTACATAAAAAAATTTCTATGTTTTTATATTTTTAAAATTTCATGTTAATTCAATCTACCATTATTTTCATTTCTATCCTCTCCAACATTATCTCACATTTCATTTCAGCATAAAAGATTGGGTTATTGAGTCTGTTTATGCATATATATATGTGAGTAGTGTGTTTATTTACTAAATAATCATGCATAAATACACATATACATAAACAGACTATTAACTGATGAGAGAATATTTGGACTCAACAAATATTTCCACAGATTTTATGTATTCTGCACCATATTTATCAGAAATATTACTATCCAGTATTACCATCAGAAATAAGAAAACAGGCTCAGGGAGATTCAATTTTTCACAAATATGTAACAATGCAATTAAAGCTTTCATACAGTTTCTTGAATAATGTGTAAATAGATGCATTTAATATATCCTCCTAATTTGTTAGGTCCCTTTGATTCAGTAATTTGTACACTTTAAATATATGAAGTGTATTGCATGTAATTATACTCCAATAAATTAGTTAACAGGACAAATCTAATGATTTCTGTTTTAAAATAGGATGTAGAGCACAGGTAGCTTGAGTCATACTAATGGAGGAGGAAGAAATATCTTTGGTAGAAAGCAAAGTGTTTTATATGGATATAAAAACAGCAACATTAATTTATGGAAAATTACTTTTGGTAAAATCATTTTTTTAAAAACTAGATTATACTACATATATAAGTAAACTGTCATAAATTGGTTCAAAACAGGGGTGCATTACAGCCTTACACAACATCATGGATGAGCTGGAGATACGTAATGTAGAGATTCTCAGCTGATGCCAACCTGTGAGTATCTGAGCAGAGATCAGAACAACTACTACCATGCAATCCCATTTGAAATAAATTATATCATTTAGGTCGACTTGTTATACAGCATTAACTATCTGATACAATAACTAAAGAGAATTAAATGAGGGTAATTATAATTACCAGCTAGTTTTTAATTATGGACATATGTTCTGATATTTGGATGTAGCATTTATAATCATTATATTATTCAAGTTTATTTTGGATAATTTGATTAACAATTGACTCTATTAAGGGTTGCTTTTATGTAACCAGGAGAGGTTGGAAAGATGTGCATTTTAGCAGAAACCTTGAAGAAATCCTAAGACGGGGCAGGAATTCAAGTTCTCCTGTGAGTCATACTTTGATCATGAAGATGGAAGAATTTCCTGCATATGAGGACCTATGAAAGGGATGATAGTGACATTGTTCATTCATTATCTAGTTAGTGGTTATGACAAAATAAGAAAAGTGGAGATATTTTGTTTAGACTGTAGAGTAATTGTATTTGTAGGCAGCACTGAAATTTTAGAGGACAAATAGGAAATTACTTTAGTAATGAAATGTAAATACACCAACCATTCTTCACCTCAATGAAAACAAACCCTCACACATGGAATTCATCTTCTATACTTCAGGAGTTGATTATAGCATGAAAAAGAAATCTTTGCATAGTAATCAACTGCATAATGCTTCCTCACATATAAGTTCAATTCATTCTATAGAGCATATTAGGTGAATCTATTATACATTTTGCCTTTCCTTGATGACTCTACCTGGAGATATATATTTGATAATTAATTTTTCCCCCAGGGATTATGGGAGGCATTATGGACACCGAACTCAATAAGAGAATAAAAGCAGAAGTCCAGTTAAAACCAGCAGAATGTTAAAGTTTACATTATCATTAGAGCAGTTCAGGGAGTGAAATAGAATAGAAAAGACCCAGAGAGAAAACTATTTCATTTTTCTCTGAGCAAAACATCATGTAAATGAACTTAGTCAACAAGTGTAGTTTGGTAAATGTGAGTTATACAATTCATAAATAATCTTTAGTAGCCCAAAAGAGAATTATAGAGAACATTTGACCATTTGATAAGAAATTATTTTAATTTTTAGTTATTTTAGGGCTCTGGTTCCACTGTATTTACTATAAAATGCATTAATGATAGGATGGAGGTTGAACAAGGAGGTGATAGCATCCATTACAGGGTAACTTGACAGATAGCAGGGCTCTAGCTGGGCTTAAAGGAACTGATTCTATTCTGGTCGGGGATAAATCCACATATTTAGGTTTTGCATTAATAAAATTATCCCTCTAAGGTGAGAAATCTGAAGCATTTTGATTTAGATATAATTCCATCTACAGATGCTAACTTTAAATTTAGAGAAGAAAAACACTCACTATTAATATTATGGGTTAGGGTTTCTTATACGTTTCCTAAATCCACCTGCTATTTGTTTGTTTGTTTGTTTTGATAAAATTTACAGCTGTGGTAAGAAGAGTACCACAGTCCTGACTCAGACATGATCTTTAGCTTCAGAAAGTCCATCAGTCCTGAGTTGTCTGTCACTGCTAAATCTGTTGCTTGCAGGGGTCTCAGAGCTCTGGGTTTGCCAAGTAGCCTGCTCACCATCTGAGCTCTTCCCACATATAGAACATGTAGCAAGCATGCAGTTCTAACCATGGCACATTACAACTGTTGTAAAAGATGTGTCTGCTTGGTAACTGCTGACTTTCTCTTCAACTGTGTAATCTTCTTTGCATACTGAACACCCTAAACACATATCAAATTGCTCCTGAGTTACCTTCACTGTTGGAAGAGATGTGATCTCCTTGTCAGCTTGTGGAGGCCTTGTGTTTTCCAGTTGTCTTAAAAGCTGGGTTATGATGGCATCAAGCCCTGTGTGAACTCCCAGGCACAGTCCCCAGGGTTGGAGTGCAGCATCCCCTCCAGGAAAAAGGGATGGGGATTCCAGGGACTACAGAATTTGCAAAGATGTCGGCAAAGAACTGTTGTATCATTCTTTGGATAGCTGGAGATCTACTGGGATGAGTACTTCCTTGTGATCTGTATCTCTGAGTCATTGGCAACCTTGAAGATTGACTTGGTCCTCAGAGTCAGTATGAGTTTGGTGACCTTCCTGGTTGGCTCTATTATCTTAGTCCATTGGATTGCTACTTAGAAATGGTCTAAAATCTTGTATAATCATTCTGAGGTTCAAATGCACCTGAGCTCTGTAAAATGTTTTATTTTCCATTGGGCTGCCACCACCACCAAAAAAACTAGAATCATCTATCACTTCTTTAAAAAAGCCTGATTCACATCTGGGGTGATACATATTCTGGGCATTTGGAGCTGACCTCACCCTTCCAAAAGTAACCAATGCTTGGTTGCAGCGGCCCCAGAGCCTGACTCTGCTGCCTCTGCGACCACTTCCTCAATGTGGCTGTCAGTCTGTTAAGGAGCCAGTATCTGTCATGGGAGTCGGCTCAGCACAGAGAGGCAGCAGAGAAAAGAGGTGATAGAGTAGACAATGACTCCAAGACCATCTTTCAACACGAAAGAGGCACAAGGCAGAATAAATTATTTTTAAGATTCATATGGCTTCACATAATAATCGAGCTTTTCCAAATATATTTGGTACAAAATTAGGAAAAACTCTGTGAGACTGGAAAAATGGTCAAAATGGGAAAAAAAATTTTATAGCAGAAAGCATGATAAATGATTACTTACATTATATGGAGAAGGTGGATAAAATAAATGGAAATTCCAGCAAAAATAAAGGAGGCATACTCTATTTCCACAATTTTCTGGTTCCAAGGCTTTTATCCCTCTAAACATGAAAATTCTTCAGCCCAAAACAGTTGTCCCTTTTATTGCTGCCATGTCACAGAATCTTTTCAAAGCCTCCTTTATGTCTTTGTTCCTGAGACTGTAGATGAAGGGGTTCAGCATGGGTGTGACCACCGTGTATATCACCGAGGCCACTGCACTTGAGTGTGTGCTGTGGGTAGCAGCATCACTGAGGTACACTCCTAGACCTGTACAATAAAATAAGAAGACAACAGAGAGGTGAGACACACAGGTAGAAAATGCTTTATACTTCCCCTGAGCTGAAGGGATTCCACGTATGCAGGAAACAATCTTAGAGTAAGAGTAAAGGATGCCAGCAAAAGGAACAACAGCCAGTAGCACTGCTGACAAATACATCACCAGGTTATTAAGAAAGGTATCAGAACAGGCAAGTTGGACCATCTGATTGAATTCACAGAAAAAGTGGGGGATTTTCAAGACTGTACAGAAAGACAGTTGCAAAGCCATTAAGCTTTGTAACAAGGAATACAGGGCACTCATGATCCAGGACAGCAGAACCAGCAGTCCACAGAGCCGGGGGTTCATGATGACTGTGTAGTGCAGGGGGTGACAGATGGCCACAAAGCGGTCATAGGCCATTACAGTGAGGAGAAAGTCATCTAACACGCCAAAGAGTTGGAAAAAAAAAATCTGTGTGATGCAGCCTCCATAGGTTATGACTTGGCTCTGTGTCTGGATGTTCACCAGCATCTTTGGGATGGTGGTAGAGGTGAAACAGATATCTATCATGGAGAGGTTTGAGAGGAAGAAGTACATGGGTGTGTGGAGGTGGGAGTCTGAGCTGACGGCCAGGATGATGAGCAGATTTCCTAACATGGTGATCAGGTAGATGGAGAGGAAGAGCCCAAATATGAGGGGCTGCTGTTTTGGTTCATCTGAAAATCCCAGAAGAAGGAATTCTGAAATTCGTGTACCATTTTCTAGTTCCATGTGGTAGAGTTGATGACTAAAAATAAAAAAAAGTAATATGATTAATTTTTACACATGAGAATTACTAGCATGTGAAATGCTACAATTTATATTTTAACTGTAAAATATACAGATGACATATATGTGGTTTTGTAGAGATCTGATCCCCTTTAAGTAAGGTTATGTGATATCTCTAATTAGAAATTTATGCCCTACTCTTAGCAATTTGTCAAATAAATCGTTTTTATATTGGTTTAATGAGAAATTTTTTTATGCATTAAGGAATAAATGCTGAGTCCTGGTCATTTTCTATGTAAAGAGTACAGAGTGCTGAAAAACAGAAGTTCTTATAATCCAAAGAAGAAAGAATATAAGGAAGTGAAAAATTATACACTATGTTAGATGACACATTTGCTTTGATGAAAAATAAAGTAGGTATATAAGAGCGTAGATGTGCACATTATTTTTAATGGAATTGAGAAAGACTTGAAAACAAGGTGCTATTTGAATAGAAACCTTAAGGGAGACACTGAAAGGCAGGATGATTTTTAGGAGGTAGCCTGTGTAGCCTGTGTGAGAAAGAGCCAGTACAAAGGTCCTGAGGTTGGCACTTGTCTCAAGTAATAAAGACTCAAAAGGAAGCAGGATGATGAGGGGAATGAGCAAGAGGGAGATGATAGGGATGCTGTCAGGAGTGTGGAGGAATGAGATAGCCTTTCTGCTACAGACGAAACTTGAAGACACAGGGACTTGCTCAATCACATACTGTCCTTAAACTTTATTTTCTTTGTAAAGAATCTTGTGAGAAGAAGTGATGCCTTCTTTATTTCCATCTGTTTATTGATATTCTGTATCTGTATTTTAAAGAACACATATCAGAGTATATAAGCTAGGTAACCTTGCCCTGAGAGTGGAAAAATGCTCATGTACTTCAAACCACACACACTCATACTCACAGACACACATACTATGTCCTCCTGGGGTCATGTTAATACCAGCTTCTACTCACTCCCAGACACAATATGAGGAAAGGAATAACACAAGGCAACATAATATCAAGTTATCTTGTATCTATAGATTATAGAAATAGTTCCAAAGTCCTCTTGATAGCTCACAATTTGACATGTAAAACTGGGGCTCCATTTACATATATCTATTTTCTGTCCTGTTTATTAAAAATCAGTTAAATAAACAGAGAGATAAAAAGATGAAAGACATTCAGACAGACAGAGACAGTGACAGAGACAGAGACAGATCTAATAAGTTCAGAAGGTCTCTGAGAAATTGTAATAAGGAGAAAGCATCCGTGGTTTTGGTAACGTGACAACCACAGTTCTTTCATCTTATGCCCAGAATTATCAATAAGGTAGTAAATAACTATTCAAAATACAAAAGAGCAATATCTTTATGGCATCAAGAAATCTTATGGATCAAACACTTTACTAAAAAATTTGCGAAGAATAAACCTACAATTTACAAAAGGAAATGAGATACAGCTGTACATTCTAATGCTAATATCCTCACCCAAATAGTTCAGACAGTGGTATCAATTTAGAGTGGTGACAGATTTGAACAATATATGTAACATGCTTAGCAAAGTTAATCATGATTACCACTAAGATGAGATGAGCCTGATTTTTTTTCTGCATCAAATGCCTCACTTGCTTCTTCAACTCTAGCTCCCCAATGCACAGCCATATTTCAATTTATCATCATTTCTCCCATCTTTTACGGGCCAGCTACCCTCTAGAAAGATAATCACATTGATCCTTAGAGATCTCTCTATATTGAAAACTGTTCATAAGACTCCTGCATTAAACTCCATCCCATGACTCTTCAATGCATATAAAAGCCAAATTTTGTAGCTCCAAATATAAGGCTCAAGTCTTGTGACCTTTCCACCCACTTCACCCATATAGAGCTCTGCCCACCCGTGCTCACACTAATCTCCCAAATGATGAATTTGACTCCCAGCTTCACCTGATGCCACAGCTATAAGCTCAGAGCCTTTATGCACACGCTTTCCTCTGCTCAGAGTCTCCTCACGAGACATTTTGAACTTTTCACTTCCTCTCCATCTTCCAAACTCCATATACTCTCAGACTGCCTACATCCTCTTCTTTATGAGTCTTTTCTTTTTCTGAACATAATCACAGGAAAAGGATACTTTCTCATCGAGTTATTTACATATTAGGATGCCTATGGGGTAATTTTTATTTCGTTCCATGTCTTTTCTTCCTACTACACAGTGAGTGAGGTGAGGCATGCAGCATATTATACACATCACCACCTTCACACCGGACTTAGCTGAGTTGGGAACAGTAGATGAATAAATAAGCATTCCATGGAGAGATGAGAGAACATTCTCCCAGAAATTGTTGATGATGAGAGAAGGAAGAGAAGGAGGCAACACTGACCTAGTTGTGGTGCACATGACAGAGGAATGTTTTCCATATTCAGGATGCAGAAGGGTGTCAGACTATGGTTTGTAAGAATTAAGTAGAATAGAATCAAGAAGTCATAAGTGAAAATATGAGAGTGCATTATAAACAGAGTACATACATAATCGTTTCATGGTTCTCTTTGTCAGTCATGTGTATGTGTGTGTGTGTTTGTGTGTGTATGTGTGTGTGTTGCTGTGATTGTGTGTAGACGTGCTGGATCACAACATAAAAAGAATGTCTTACTTTGGGACAAAATAAAAAAACTCTGGAATCCACTGCAATAAGTACAAAATAGTTTTAAAGGACCACTTCTTGCCAAAGGGGGAAAAGCAACAAGAATGAAATGCTCACAGAGAGTCAGGTGCAGAGATAAAAGACAGCTGGCACGGGTGCTGCAGTTGCCTCAGACTCCAGGGACCTCACACTGACCAGACCTTTACTACCCCACTGGTCTCATCATGGTGTCCTCTTCACCCCGATCTAATTATTATTTCTGCACTTATTCCACGTTTATATGATAATCTTTCTTTATATGGCCCAGGAGTAGATGAGCCTGGCCCTTTTCTCACTTTTCTTTGTGGAATTCTTTTCTTTGTTATTTTTGAGCTTTGAGTTTTTACCTCTTTGTAACAAATCTGATGAGTACACTAGTCCAGGGTCTATTCCTCGTCCAACATAAAAAGGCCTCCCCAGACATATTCTATAAAATCTTGCTTATGCTACAACTATTGGTTCCCTTTCTTCATACATTTGTCCCTAAGGAGATGATGTCATATTGCACTCATTTCACTGTACTGGGCCTTCTCCTTTGTAATGTGATATTTAATGAATAAGGACCTCACTTATTTTGCTTACCTATGTAGTTTCATAATATGTGAATTTATACAGAACAAATGTTAAGGAATGGGAAAATATGACCAAATTAAAATAGTAGATTTTAGTAACTGTATTGTTAATTTAATTTATATGTAAGACTAATTCTAAAAGAAAAGATATAAAATACAATAACTTAATCACATTGATATGGGTCTTTAATTCCAGATAATTGGCAAAGACCTAGAAAGAAAAATTTTAAAAAATGTACTTTCGAAAAGTTGTGGAAGAAGAATTATCTACTGTTCTAATTCTATCTATATAAACATAAATAGATTAAAATATGCTTAGGAAGAGATAGATGTGATCATTAATAAATGCAAAAGATGGATGAGGACATTTAAGTTTCTTCATGTAAAAATAATGAGGGGGGACACAATATGACAGACTATTAGAATTGAATTAAAATATTATAATTTTCATACTTCCCCCCAATAAATCTCTGTATATATGATGGAATTCAATTCCAAACAGCTAAGTTGGTAGATAAAAACAATTTAACATATTAAATAAATTAATTCGTCTACCTAGAAAACAAACATGGTCATCTCTGGGCTCTGGGCTGGGCTGGATAGGCTCTCAGAAGACCACAGGTAGAAGTTTTCAGGTTCCATCCTCTCTGATCCCTCCCTGAAGTACCTGCTGGGCTCTCAGACTCATTTGAATGAGGTCTCTGAAAGGAAGGACTCCTTGTGGAAGTCTGAATGCCTTCCTGGATAGTTGAAGATAGAGACTGAAGCTCTGTCCCCAGACAAGGCAGCAGAACAAAATAAAGCATTGGTTCCACTCAGACTTAGGAATCTAAAATAACAAATAGGTCCTGTAAAGCCCAGGCTTGCACATGCAGAGTGGAGATCGTTTCTGCTTCATTTATCTGCTCATTACACTGTTTCCAATGTTATTTCCACCTCTGAGCCTAGATTCCCCTGTGGGACACTTATCTAGACAGACTGGAAATTTTTCCTGCTGATTCTCTGTTCCCAAGAGACCAGGTGCGAAGTGAAGTGAATCCTGGTTTTGTACTCCTTCTCCAAGACTCTCCTACCTGCCAGATGTCTCACTTCCCAGAACCTTATCAAAATCCTGAATTAAAGTTCTCTCAAAAGCCTAGACTGAGGATACTGTCTGCACTAGACCCCTGGGTCTTCAAAGAATTGGCACGTGGTGGTGACACAAACCCTGATAGGTGCAGAAAATTGTCATTTCCCTCTTCTTCAAAAGGAAAACTGTAACTTTCATGTAAACTTTGGACACTACACACCTTGGCTACATGACACTTAACCACATTAATGAAGAATATTATATCAGAAGTTAAGAGTTGTCCTTTAGTCCCACATTATAAAAGTTTTGATAATTATAAGAAACATATTTACATAATTTTATTTCATATAATCTGAGCTTCTACCTTAAGGCTTTGTCAAATTTCAAATTTATAAAAGTCTATCCTATGGCATTGTTCTATATTGAACTCTATCTCACATTGCAGAAATGAAGCTTGAAAAATTTTAGTGATCTGCCTGAAGTTATAATCAGAATAAGGAATAGGTACTAATTAGAATCTGTCAGAAAGCTTCCAGTTTTTAATCTTTGGGCAAGTGGTTCCCAGCCAGAGATGATGTTGCCCCTGGGCTATTAAGCAATTCTGAAGGGAGGCTGCTAAAAACCTACAACACCAAATACAAATAATTATGTCAAATAGAGAAAGTGAGAAGAGCTAGTCTGGACTGGCACTTCTCCAACTTTAATGTGCATATGACTCATGCAAGATTGTAGTTCAAGTGCAAATATTAATTCAGCAGGTCCTGATGGGCCCAGGGACTCTGCATTTTACATAAGCTCCAGGAAGATGCTGATGATGCAAGTCTTGGTCTGAGGACACTGTGAGTAGTAAAGCTGAGGACCTCTGATCATGTAAGTTGTACATCATCTTCACTCAAAATTGCATTTGCATTAAATTTTGGTTGAAATGTGTGCAGTCATTCACCATCAAACAAAGGGGATAAATTCTGAGAAATGTGTGCTAGGTTAGGTAGCATAGAGTGCACTTACACAAACCTAGATGGTTAGGCTACTATACACTTATGTTCTTTGGTGACACATCTTTCTAACAATGACAGATTAATAGAAGAAAATTAGTAAAGTTTAATAACATGCATTTCTTCTGCATACATGGAAGAGACTGGCCTGAGCTACCATGTTAACTAATATCTTTAGCTGAAGATAGAAGAAGGTGCTGGGTTTGGGTATAGTAAGTTATGGGAGGTTATTAGGAAAAGCCCAGTAAATGAGGTAAGGGTGTTATGCCGATATAAGTCACTGTCTTCTTTATTGATGAGCTTCTAGAGAAAAGATCACCCCTCTTTTCCTGGTACAACCTCAGATACACCCTTACAATTGGAGATTTTCCTTAATATGTAAATGTTTCTTACAAAGTATAACTTGTACTTGGAATTCAGAGCTTCCCCCATGTCTACTGTTTCTTAAAATTCACCAGCCTAAAGAAAATTGTTTTACCATATTGATATATTTTGGGGTGACAAATTCTGTTCCATTATATTTCCTAGGTTACAGACCTATATAATGTGTTATTTATACTGTACACTGAAGGAAATTGTATCATAATGACAATTTGTGTAATGCTGCATGTTCTGATGTTACCATGGCTATGAAGTCTTAGGCAATAGGAATTTTTCAGCAACATTGCAATCTGTGATATATTTTAAAATTTTCTTTGTTATAATTTTTAAGTTTTATTTATTTATTCATTTTTTATGGTGACATCGGTTAATGAAATCCAATAAGTTTCACCTGTATACTTTAACAGTAAGGCACACATATTTTTACACTGTTTGTTACTTCCCATAGTTAGATTTCTTTTTGTCAAAACATGATCCACTGAACCCCATTTACCTTCCCACCCCACTTCCCACCTACCTTTTGGTAAACATTAGTCTATTGTCCATGCCATGAGTCTCTGTTTGTTTGTCCTGTTCATTTGTTGCTTTTAGGTTTAAATCCCACATATAAGTGATATGCAATTTTCAACTTTTTCTGTCTGGCTTATGTCATTTAACTTGATTGTTTTGAGGTCCTTCCATGTTGTTGGAAATGGCAGTATTTAATCTCTTTTTATGGCTGAGTAATATTCCATTGTGTATATATATACCACATCTTCCTTATCCAGTCATCTATCATAGGACACTTTGGTTGCTTCCACGTCCTGGACACTGTGAACAATGCTGCTATGAATATCGGTGTGCAAATATCTTTTCAGATATGAGTTTTCAAGTCTTTGGGGGTAAATACCCAGTAGAGAGATTGCTGGCTCATATGGTAGATCAATTCTTAGTTTTCTGAGGAACCTCCATACTGTTTTCTATAGTGGCTGTACCAATTTGCAGTCCCACCAGCAGTGCATGAGGGTTCCTTTTTCTCTGCATCCTCTCCAACATTTATTACTTGTCCTGTTGATTACAACTATTCTCAGGTGTGAGATGGTATCTCATTGTGGTTTTGATTTGCATTTCCCAGATAGCTAGTGATGCTGAGCATGTTTTCATATATTTTTTGGCCATTTGTATGTCCTTTAGGGAGAAGTTTTTGTTCAGGTCCTCTGCCCATTTTTTGATTGGATTATTTGTTGTTGTTACTGAGCCATATGAAGTTTTTGTATGTTTTGGATATTAGGCCCTTATTGGAGGCTTTGCTTGCAAATATATTTTCTCATTCGGTTGGTTGTCTCTTAACCTTGTTGACGGTTTCTTTTACTGAGCAGAAGCTTTTTAATTTAATGTAGTTCCATTCCTTTATTTTCGCTTTTACTTCCTTTGCCTTTGAGGTCAAATTCATAAAATCCTCTTTAAGTCCAAGATCCTTAGTTTAGTTCCTATGTTTTCTTCTATATATTTTATTGTTTCAGGTTTTATATGCAGGTACTTAATCCATTTTGAGTTAATTTTGGTGTGTGGTGATATACAACAGTCTAGTTTCATTCTTTTGCAGGTGGATTTTCAGTTTTCCCAGCACTATTTATTAAGAGGCTTTCCTTACTCCACTGTATGTTTTTGGTGTTTTTGTTGAAATTTATTTGCCCATATAAATATGAGTTTACTTCTGGACTCTTGATTCTGTTCTACTGGTCCATGTGTCTGTTTTGCTGCCAATACGATGCCATTTTGACTACTTTCGCATTAGTATAATTTGAAGGGCAGAGTGATGCCTCCAGCCTTTTTTTTTTCCTCAGGATGGCTTTGGCAATTTGGGGTCTTTTGTGCTTCCATACAAATCTGATTATTTTTTGTTATATTTCTTAAAAAATGCCAATGAGATTTTGATGGGGATTGCATTAAATCTGTATAATACTTTAGGTAATATGATCATTTTAACTATGTTGATTCTTCCAATTCAAGAACACAGAATATCCTTTTATTTCTTTTTATCTTCTTTGATTTCTTTTAATGGGGTCTTGTAGTTTTGATTATATAGGTCCTTCACTTGTTTTGTTAGATTTATTTCTAAATATTTTATTCTTTTTGTTGACAATTGCAAAAGGAATTATTTTTTCCATTTCTATTTCTGACGCTCCCTAGAGTATAGGAACTCTGTGGATTTTTGAACATTGACTTTGTATTTAAAAACTGTACTGTATTTGCTTATTGTTTCTAATAGTGTTCTTCAGAGTGTTTAGGGTTTTCTACATAGAGAATCATGTCATCCTATAGTGACAATTTGACTCTTCGTTCTCTATTTGGATGCCTTTTATATCTCTCTTTTGGCTGATTGCACTTACTAGAACTTCCTATGTTAAAATGAATAGCAGTGGTGATAATGGACAGCCTTGCCTTGTTTCTGATCTTAGAGGGAAGGTTTTTAGTTTTTCAGCATTAAGTATAATGTTGGCTGAGGATTTGTCATAGATGCCTTTATTATGTTAAAGTACTTATCTTCTATGTCAATTTTGTTAAGTGTTTTGATCATAAATGGATACAGTATCTTGTCAAAGCCTTTTTCTGCTTCTATTGATATGATCATATAATTTTTATTTGTTAATTTGTTTATGTGGTGTATTGCGTAATCAATATGCATATGTTGAACCAACCCTCTGCTCCTGGGACGAAGCCCACTTGATCGTGGTGTATAATCATTTTAATATTTTGCTGTATTCGGTTTGCTAGTATCTAGCATCTTATTTAGGATTTTTGCATTGAAATTCATGAGAGATATTGATTTGTAGTTTTCTTTTTGTGTGTTATCTTTACCAGGTTTAGGTATCAGAGTAATATTGGCTTCATAAAATGAGTTGGGAAGTATTGCCTCCTCTTTGATTTTTCTGGAAGAGTTTGAGGAGAATAGGTTTTCAATCTTCTTGAATATTTGCTAGAATGCACTGTGAAGCCATCTGGTCCTGGACTTTTACTTTTTGGTAAGTTTTTGATGATTGTTTCATATTCCATACTGCTGACTGGTCCATTTAGATTTTGAAGATCTTCTTGATTCAGTCTAGAAAGATTGTATTTTTCTAAGTATTGGTCTATTTCTTCTAGGTTATTAAATTTGTTATTATATATTTTTTCATAATATTTTTGCATTATCCTTTGTATTTCTATGATATCAGTTGTAATTTCTCCTCTTTTATCCCTGATTTTGTTTATTTGAGTCCTTTCTCTTTAGTTAGTCTAGCCAGAGGTTTTTTGATTTTATTAATCTTCAAGAGAACCAGCTTCTTGTTGTATTTATTTTTTCTATTGTTTTTTTTTTCATTTTCATTTATTTCTGGTCTAGTTAAGTTATTTCATTCCTTCTGCTGACTTTAGGCTTCATTTATTCTTCCTTTTCTAGTTTTTTAAGATGAAGCATTGGGTTGTTTATTTGGGCTCATTCTTGTTTTTGGAGATAGGCCAGTAATGGTATGGACTTTCTTCTTCTGACTGCTTTTGCCATGTTCCAAAAGTTTTAATATGTTGTACTATCATTATCATTCATATCTATGTATCTCTTGAGCTATTTATCTCTTCTCTGACCCAGTTATTCTTCATAGCATGTTGTTTAATCTCCATGTATTTGTGGTTCTTTCTGATTTCTTTTTGCAGTTGATCTCTTGTTTTAAAGCATTATGATCAGAGAATATGATTGATATGATTTCAACCCTCTTATATTTATTGAGATTATTTCTGTGTCCCAGTATGTGGTCAATTCTTGAGAATGTACCATGTGCACTAGAGAAGAATGTATAAGCAGCTGTTTTGGGATGGAAGGCTCTGTAAATGTCAGTTAAGTCCATTTGGTCTAATGTGTCATTTAAAGATGTTATTTCCTTATTGATTATCTGTTTGGATGATATGTCCATATCTGACAGTGGGTATTTAACTCCCGTACTAAAATAGTGTTTTGGTTTGTTTTTTCCTTTTAGTTGTGTTAGTAATTTCTTTACATATTTTGGGCTCCCTGATTGGGAGCATTAATATTAATAAGTGTTATGTCTTCTTGGTGCATTATTTCCTTTATCATTATGAAGTATCCCTCAGTATCTTTCTTTATCTTTTTCATTTTGAAGTCTATTTCATTCGATATGAGTACTGCTACTCCCAGGTTTCTCTGAATGCCATTTGCTTAATATATCATTTTCCACCCTTTCACTTTGAGTCTATATTTGTCTTTGGAGATGATATGTGTCTCCTGGAGGCAGAATATGGTTGGGTTTTATTTTTTGGTCCATTCTGCAACTGTGTGACTTTTTATTGATAAGTTTAGTCTATTTACATTTAGGATGATTATTGAAATATGAGGTCTTATAGCTATTTTATCTTTTGCTTTTAGTAGCTTGGTGTTTCTATTGTTTCCTTGTCCTTGTATTTCTGTTTTCTTTATTTTGTTTGGATTTTGTGGGTTTTGCCTCAGTTTTTTTTTCTGCTATATACTTCAGTTCTGAATATTTGATGTGTGGTTACCATTATGAATATGAAAAAGATAGTTACATATATACAGTCGTCCATCTTCTTCTGCATGTGCCTTATCTCATTTTCTCTTCGTTAATTTGGATCTTTGAATCCTCCCCTTTTCGGTCACTGTTATCTCAGTTTGTCTCTATGTATGCTGAATGTTCTTTACTATCTTGTTATAATAATTCTTTTCTTATTATTTAAGCTTATAATGTCCTGTTCTTAGTAAGGGTTGCACTCCCCTGCTTCTATTTGCCTGATAGTCACTTTACTCCTAATTATGTATTTTTTGTCATTTTGTTTTATGTGAGCTGACCCTTTTCAGTATTTTTTATAGTATAGGCCTCATAGTGGAGAATTCCCTCAAGTTTTGTATGTCTGGAAAAGTCTTAATTTCTCCTTCATATCTAAAGTAGAGCTGAGCAGGATATATTATTCTATGCTGGTAGTTCCTTTCAATTAATAGTTTAAATATTTGATTCTTCTTTTCTGGCTTGTCATGTTTGAGCTGAGAAGACCGATGATAATCTCATGGGTTTTCCTTTATAGGTTACTGTGTTCTTTACCTGGGCAGCCCTGTGAAATCTGTCTTTGTCATTGATTTTTGATAATTTTAATACAATGTATCTTGGTGAAGGCCTTTCTGGGTTGAGATAATTGGGTGTTCTGTTGACTTCTTGAATTCTAAATTCTACCTGATTCATTAGATTTTGGAAATTCTCATCCACTATTTGTCTAAAAATGCTTTCTAGTCCCTGCTCCTTTTATACACCTTCAGTATGCCCATTATTTTTATGTTTCTTCTCCTGATGGTATTGGCTACTTCTTGAATTTCTCGTTCATTATTGTTCATTCTTTGGTTTTTCTCTTATTCCTTCTGATGCATTTCTAGATTTCTGTCTTTGATATATCACTGATCTTTTCCTCCATTTGGGCAACTCTATTTCCTAAGCTTGCTATTACATTTTTCTACTTTTGTAGTGTGTTCTTCATCTTCAGAAGTCCTCTTTGATTCCTTTTGAGGGTTTCAATCTCATTGCTCTGCTTATCTAGTTGTTTTTTTCAATTCCTGAAATTGTTGATTTGGGTTGTTTTGGAACTCATTGAGTTTTTTCAGAAGTGCCTGAAAGTGTCTATTATTTAAGTCGCATATTTCTATGTCTGTAAGCTTATTTGCTGGAGTTTGTTCTCTTTCCTTCTGAAATGCCTTGTCACCTTGGTTGTTCATGGTGTTTAATAGACTATTTCTTTGCCTAGGCATTAATGAAAGTGTATTCTGCTGTTTTTCCAGAAAGAAGATTTATTATATAAAGGTCCCTCTTTACCCTGTTGCAGAGACGGTGCTTTTCTTTTGGCTTCCAGTATGTGTCATTTAAGCCTCTTGGATACCTGCTTTATATAAAGCCTAAATGTCCTTTTCATTTTCTTGTAGATATTTAATCACACTTGTTACTCTAAGTTTCAGTCCCTGTCAGTGTTAGCAACAGTTTGGGTAGAATTTGCTCAGATTCCCCTGGGGCTCTGCGTTGCTAGTTATTGGA